>JAGFNQ010002475.1:1225127-1293946 GCA_024364735.1 Boesenbergia rotunda | reverse complement strand
ATCCCCAGATGTCATGATGATAACATCTACGCACTCAGGAGCGGAGCTAGAATATTAATTCAGTGTAGGCAATAATAATATAATATAATTTATAAAAAAGATATAAAATTTTATAATCATAAAGCATCATAAAATAATTACCTTACAATTATTCTTTTTGAGTCTTCATATTTTGAAACCTTTATACAATAGCTTCATTATCAACTGATAGAAATATATCTTTTTCTACGTAAACAATGAGACTATTATTCATCCAATCATCACTCATTCGCCTGTCTTTCACAATTCTCATGGCATAAAATACTCTCTCTACAGTCACAGTCGCAACCGGTAGAATTAATGCCAATGTCAAAAGCTTATAAACCAACGGGTACATCAAATTTTTCTTTGACATAACTAACTTTTCTGAAAGATCACCAAGGCTTTTTTAATTCTTGAAATATTTTGTTAGAATGCATATCACATATATAAGTATCAAGTTGATCATCAAGTACGAGGAGATCAAACCTTGAGAAATTTTGTGGATAAAACTCAGCTAGTTGTATCAATTTTTTCTTGTCAAAAGCTGAAAATGAATTTTGTGGACATAAACAAGCTACACAATGAAGTAACTCCATACTTGCCTCTGAGAAACGATCATTTAACTCTTGAAATTGCATATCAATAACACCATAGAACAAATCAACACGATAGTAATGCAAATTTGTCAATTTGGTGGATTACGATGGGGACGACCACGTGGTGTCCAATGTGTGAACATATCATCCATTTTGAGAACATCAATGTAATATTGTTGACAAAAATAGTAAACCCTTTCTAAAAATGAATCCCAACCATCATGTCTCATTCTTTGGAGTCGGTGTTTGCATGCTTGTACCAAATTCATTGCATTCATAATATCCTGATCTTTTTTTTGTAATGCCATTGACAATTTACTTAAAATCCCTAAGACGTGTTTCATCAAGTGTAGATTGAATGCAAAATCAAATGAAAGTATTGACTCTAATAAATTAAATGCCTCAATTTTTTGATCAGGAGAACTGGAATTATCTTTTGAAATCATTTCGAGTACATCATTGACAGCATAGACCATAGAAATCAACCTCATCAAAGAATTATAATGTGACCCCTAACGTGTATCCCCAACACGTTAAAGGGAAGTTTCTTGATTGAGTCCCCAACCAGTAGAAATTTTATCCCTCTCCAATGCCTCAATAATAAAATCTGAATGTTTCTCCTTAAGAAGATCAGACCGTTTGTAGGATGATCCAATAACATTTATCACATCACCAACAACACAAAAGAAATTAGAAATCGGAAGATTTTTCTTTGACACGACAATAAGAGCTAGTTGAAGTTGATGGGCAAAACAATGAATATAAAATGCACATGGATTCTCCTTTAAAAAAAGTATTTTTAGACCATTAAATTTATCTTGTATATTACTTGCTCCATCATAACCTTGTCCTCTCAACTTAGACATACTCAAATTATATTTAGAAAACATCTTATCAATGACAACTTTAAGTGAGACTGTTGTGGTACTAGTAACATGTTCAATTCCGATAAAACACTCATTTACATGCCCACTACTGTCCACATAACGCAAAACAACTGATATTTGCTATTCATCAACTAAAATAGAGAACAATGAATCACCAATATCTCTAATAATATTATTAATTGTTTCAGTTGCACAAGCACTCGCTATATCCTTCTGAATAACAGGTGATATTAACTTGCAATTTTTAGGAGTATTTTTCAATATCACATCATTAATCTCTTTATTATGAGCACCTAAAAACTCTAATTGAATAAGAAAGTTTCCAGGATTAAGAGAACCTTCAGTTTCATCGTGACCTCGAAATGAATTTCCTTGTCGCAACAAAACTCTGATACAATCAATTGAAGAGATGGATACGATAATTATTCTGCATTTGCTTTGATTGTTTGTGCAGAATTGATTGAATGTGCTCATCTTGATTCATCAAAGCTTCACAATTCATTCAAGCTTTATGATATTCACTATCATGTTGTCCAACATGAATATTTAACCTATCTTTACTTTTTCAATTTGTAAAGCCTTCTCTAACAAAAGTTTCTCCTCTTGCTTGTTTTCCCTTTGTTGTCTTGAAGAGATAACAATACAAGAAATATGCAACATCTTTTCTATACTATATTCCAACCAATCACTAAATTCCTTAAGTTAGGAAGGATTGAACCGTCTAAATTGACTTACTCTAAATTTTCATTTTGGGAATTCATATCCTGAAGGTTGACATGGACCCCTTTGCAAATATATCCTTCGAACTTGATCCCTAATGCTAACATTGTAATCACAAATTAGAATTCTTAGTCTAGGATCTGCCGGTAGTTGTGAAAAAAATCAAATTCTTCAAAACCTCTTGGTCCTCTTCAATATTTTGTTTATCTAATTTTGAATGTTTTCTTTTAAAAAATCTATGTATTGTCGATAAAATGATTTCCTAATGAAAATATATTTTAAAAATCATGAGTCACACGTAAACTAGATTAATTGACAAGAAAAAATAAGTAGGGATTTAGTCTAAATCATTTAGGAATTAGGGTTAGATGATTACCTTTAGCCACTTTGTTTTTATGCTCGTCTCTTGATAAAATCTTGAGTACTAAGTGTGGAGATTGGAAAGTCTGATTCCTATAGAGTGTCGGGGCAGTGAGGCGACGAGTTTGATCTACGACGAATCGGTGCCCTAATGTCGATTGATAAAATATTTTACTCTCTTCAAAATATTTCATGTGTTCCACAATATTCTTCAAATTTTCAAAATTTTCAAAATTTTTCTACTAATCCAAGTAATGTCGCCCAACTCCATTTGATAGGTCTCTACCTTAAGATTGGTCAGCCAATTTGGGATGTCGTCTCTGTTGTACGTATTTTCTCTTCCTCAACCATCCAAACGAATTAAGAAAGGCTAGTGTTGATGCATCTGACAACGACAAAGAACCCATAATGCCATTTTCTATTTTAGGAACTCAGTGACCACCACATTCACCACCCATAGACTTGAAATGAACAGTTTGGTCTCTCGATGAACAGTTTGGTGAAATTAGCCTCTAGTCAGGTTGGACCAAGGGTTACCCAAACAGAACTTGATATTTGGAAATAAGAAGTTTATTCATGTCAAGATTGATCGGATGACGCGCAAAGAGAAGTCTAGTCCTCGTCTACTCAGGTCAAGGGTGACCGAATATCTGACAAAGGGTAATAAGTCAATCGAGTGACTTACAAATTCATGCAGGTTAAGGTGACTGGATGTTTGGCAAGCGTGAAAAGTCTGCCGAGTAACTAGCAAGTCTAAACAGATTAAGGCAGCCTGGACAGGTTCAGGCGCTTGGAACATGATAAGCGACGATGGATCGAGCAGATAAAGATTCATCCAAAGCATGTCACGTCAGCATCCAAAGGTTCGAAACGGTGAAGATGCAGTTCAATAGAGCTTTGTCGGTAGGACTGTTAAACGGGCTGACCCATGGCGGGCGGATTGACTCGTGGCAGCACGACCATTTAGCGGGGTCGGGCGGGCCGATAATGATGGTGGATGGGGAACTCCCAAACCCAACCCAACCAAAGACGAGTTATAGGTTATGCGGGACAACCTACGGTCCTACTAATAAATATATAAAAGATTGAAAATTTTTAGTTTGAATTATAAACTTACAATTTAATTAGGCGAGTCAAACCCATAAGCCTATTGAATTTTTCACTCTAATTTTAAGGTTTTAAAATGTCTATCCAGCTTGAAATCTTTTACCTCTTGATACACATTTAATAGAGCAATATGATTGACTCATGATTAGAAAACATCTCATGCATTCATGAAAAAACAAATTCATATTGGTTTCAGTGAATTAGAATTGAAATGAACTCACACTAGGACAGATCTAAATAATTGCATTCCTTATTAATAGCAAGGCAACAATGATTTTAAGAGAGTAAGATGGCCCTCTAGAAAATATTTTTTTTTTCCAACCCATGAGCCATTCCAAGCCAACCCAAGCCAGCTAGGGGCTGAACCGTATAGGCCCAAGCAGGTTGGTTCATCTTAACCCACCTTTAAATGGGTTAAAAAAAATTCTGCCCAACTTTCTTAAATTATTTGGCGGAGCGACCCAACCCGATAAGTTCAACTCAAGTTGATGGCTCTATTCGTCGGAAAAACACCACATCGACAGTCCAAGCACTAGGATATGGATAAGCGACCGATTCGGATCGGATGACATCGGGCTAGGGGCACCTAAGGACGGTCCAGGCACCCGAAATAAGTCTATATAAAGGATCCTTGACTAGAGCATTCAGGACAACTCTACTACTCATACTATGTGTACACGAAAGAAAAGCTACGATACATTGGTTGTGCGACATAGGAAGCTCCAGGAGGGGTGTGTTAAGCTCAGGACTTCTGGATTAACTCGCAAATCTCTATTTGTATTTTATATGTGTAGGATCAAAATCGACGCTAGAGAGTGACGCCGAGCAGGATAGTGATTATCATGCAGGCTTAACGAGAAGAAGAGTTTGAGGAGAAGACAAGAAGAGATAGCCACCATCCTCTAAGTTTCTTCGAAAAAAAGTAAATTTGTAATAATAGATGATTGTCCCTCAATGAACTAAATATTTGTTTATATAAACTCTAATCTTAAAATCAAAGAAAGAAAATAAATCCTAACATATAAATCTTAATTTCATGATCCTTAAATAAAGGAAAGGAATCCTAATAAAAAGAAAAAAAAACTCAAAATTCTAAAATCACTAAACGAGCTCAAAATATAAAAAAAATATAAAAAGATAAAACTTATCAAAAATACCTAAAATACGGAAAATACCTAAAATATCAAAAAGTGAAAATTATCAAAAATACCCAAATACCATAAATATTCAAAAATTTAAAAATTATAGATGTCCGGATTTGCCTGCATCAGTTGCCTAGGGTTGAAGAAAACTTATCCTCGAGTTCAGAATAATATTAGGTGGTAGTGCAGGAAGAAAATCATTCAATACCGAATCGATAAAATCTACTAGTAGCCGATGGACTTTCATCTTTTTTTTTTTGAATTATCGGCAAGGTCACCTTTTACCAATGACGACCAAAGGTCAAATTGATCTACTTGTGTCATATTCATGATACTTTTATTGATAAAAGATGGAGACAACTATCTCTGCCCTTTGATTCATGGTATACTATGCAAATCGTGTTGTCTACTTGATTCCCTTGTTGATTTCGGTAGAGTAAGTGGAAGAGCAATTCTTGAATCCTCAGCGTGTTGTTCCTTTGGAACCTGTTCTGGTGTGCATCTCTCCCCATATTGGTCCACCATACCAACACTGTCAATTTGTCTTCCTTCGTAGAAATTATTATCCAATTGTAGATCGCCTTTTGTAGAGTTTTCTTGGACTCCCTCAGCTGTGACTTGCTCTGCTCTTTCTATTATTTTTATCCAATCGTAGATTGTGACACCCACAAAGTTCTGTAGATGAATTTTGTCTGTGTTGGAATTGTCACCGGGAGAAGAAATGGTCCCACCTAAGACCTCCACAGCTTGGCAACTATAGAACCTTAGATGGCATTGTTGATTATCATCACCTACCTCGTCGTATATTTGCTCGCTAGTTAACTCGATTTCGTCTTCATTGTAAATTGGATCATCGTTGTCATCTCTAATTTAAGATTGAGATTCTTCTTCAATTATAGTATCTTCCATAACTTACAACGTGTCAGATTCAATAACTTCTTCTAGGTTAAATTCCTCGTGAATGATTAAAGTCTTAAAACCATCATCATAAAGTACATTTTCGTCAAGATCTTCTTGAAAGTCAAAGCTATTGTCTTCCATGACAAAACTTAGTCGTCTTTGTGATGAAGTTTGAGTGTAGCTAACAGAAGAAATTGACCTTTCACATTCTTTTTCATTTTCTCCTAATCCTTGATGTTAAATTTACCTTGTCGGTCTCATGAGCATCTTAAGTACTCTCACCATGTATCAAACATTGTTATATAAAAAATAAGACAAATTTAATTGATATTATTTAAATTTAATTAGAATCATTTTAAAATAATCATATTAATATTAATATTAATTTTGATCTATCTAAAATAATTCTAATCAAAATTAATTAATATTGACGGTATAGTATTTGATTAAATTAAATTAAATAATTTAATTTTATATGTTATTGTAATTACTTTTGTAATTATAATATTACTGAAATAAGAGGTGTGGGTTTTTTTTATTTACAAAGGGTATCCAGGATTGCGCCAGACTAATCCACTTGACTGACCGGTCCTGCCCCACAGCCTTTAATGAGAGTCCCCATCGGTCAACGAGGATAAATCGCGGGACGGAGACACATGACGACTTCACCACTGATGATATCGGTACCCGATGGCCCGACCACGCAGCAGCCTGTGGCGATTTCTTCCGGCAGAATACTGCGCGCTCTACCAGGGAGGAATCAAACCCAGAAAGTGAGGGATCGATTAAATGAGCCATTACCAACCGTGTCATGCCCGCGGGGGCATAAATTAGAATAGGTAAACTTTTTATAGTGACTAGCCCCACCGTCGAAACGGTCCCTTATCAGAAACCCCCTTTCGGGATTTCTGGAGGTATAGTATCACTGGTTGATAAGAGCATAATTATTGAAATAATATCTCATATATTATTGAAAATAATATCCTACATATTATTGATAATAATATCTCAGTCAATAAATATTAATCGTTAAGAGGACTCGAATCCGAAATCTTAGGTAATATATATTTTCATGCTTATTATTTGGGATAAGACACTTTGTGGGGTTGTTTTGACATTTTAAAGAGGACGAGCCCCTTTTAATGATGAATAACCACAGTATGATTTTGATTTTGATTATTGTAAAAAAAACACACAACTCCAATTAAAAGAAGCCACAAAACTCCTGTCAATTCCAACTTTGTGTAGTTGTCCTCGTTAAATTTCAAATTGATTGATTCGACTCCATCACGTATTTGATCTTTCATGATTATAATGGTATTATCCATAAAAAAATATTAAAAGGCCAATTTAATGTATAAAATTCTCATCAGTGTAGAGTTTTTTTTTAAAAAAAATAGAATCACATTCAGTTAAAATCAAATCAAATTGAATTAATCGAAATTAAACAAATTAATTTTTTTTTTAGCAAATCGAACCAATTGAAATTTTCGAGCAAACTAAAGCGACCGAACTAATAAAATATTAATTTAAATCAAAATAACTTTTTTTTTTTTGATAAAAACTTGAATGTTTACCCTACATGCGAGAAGAGGAAATTAGTTACAAGTGTCTTCCTGATTAGTGAAGTCACATAGAAAATGTGGAGAGAGCATGACATTGAGACAAGCAATATGAGAGTATGTTTCATGTTTAAACAGAGAGCAGCAGAACAATGGTGATGAAAAATTGAAAATGATCGGCTGGAGCTGTAAACTATGGCAAATAAAATCAGACGAGAAAATTTCGGGATTTTTCTTGGAATAGTTTTGTCACGCTCCCAAGAAGAGTCATTATCTCAATATAAAATCGGACAACACCTTCCCTGTATGACGGATAATTGGGGCAAATATACATACAGACATCCACATATATATGGCCTCTAGCCGCAAATAAAAGAATAACGGCCTATGTAAATGAGAGAAAAATACATTCACAATATAAAATCTATTATAACTCTCCTGATCTACCAATCGGCAGGCGCACAACACAACACCCCCATACAACACAACATCTCACGAGAAAAATAAGATCAAGATCAAAGAAAAGAACAAAGATCCAAAACAATAGAATCCCAAATCAACCTAGTTCCTTCTCATGCAGATCCTATCCATTTTGCCTACACGAATCTAAATCCAAGATTGATCCCAATACATGAACCTTACCTGACATCTTGCGCCGGCGATCCCTCCCCTCTGCTCCGATCTGGTGATCTCAGCCACAGGAAGACAAGTTCTCCTCCCCTACTCTCTAAGAAACTAATCCCGTTGAGGTCTGCTATGGGATGGAAGATCGGTACTAGGTGGAGATACAGACTCGGTCCGATAAAATAAGAGAAGTAGATCGAGAGAAGAGAAGAAATAACAAAATAACTTTCTTGATTGAATAGCTTATCCATGAGACATACAATTTATAGAGGCATTAGAATACTTAGTTAAATAAAAAATTAATAAAGAAATTGTTAATTAGCAGATTCATAAAGAAACTGTCAATTAACATATTAATAAGAAAAAATCAAATCTAATAATATAAATTTGATTTAACTCTGTTAAGAATTTTATTAAATAATTATTGTCTTTTATCTCTGACAAACTTAATGGAAGATCTCTAACGTTGAGTTTGCATGATAGTCTGCTGAAACGTTGTCTAGATAATGGCTTGGTAAAGATATTAACAATTTGATCTTCTGCAGAGATATAAGAATAGATAATTGTTTGTTTGCCACGCGCTCTCGAATAAAATGAAAATCAATCTCAACATATTTTGTATCAGCATGAAATATTAGATTTGTTGTAAGATATGTTACTCTAATATTATCACACCAAATTTTTGGTGTAATATGTGATGCAAGATGAAGTTCAGAAAGAAGGGATTGAAGCCAAATAATTTCTGACGTTGCATTGGCTATAGCTTTATATTCAACCTCAACGCTTGAACGAGATACTGTAGGTTGTTTTTCGAATTCCAAGAGATAAGATTTCATCCAAGAAATATTGCATATCCACTAGAAGAGCGTCTATCTTCAGGAGAACTTGCCTAATCCGCATTACTATAGGCATATACATCTCGAGATGAGTGGCGATATAAAAGAAGACTATATAGAATAGTACCTTTAAGATAGCGAAGTACTCTTTTCACACCTTCCCAATTCTGTTCAGTGGGAGTATGCATAAACTGACAATCACAATTTACTGCAAATGTAATATCAAGGCATGTGATAGTAACATATTGTAAAGCTCTAACAATACTTCGATAAACCTGGGGATTAACCATCACTAAAGAGGAAGAAGTTGTAGAGAGGTTATTTATAGTAATTGATGTAGAGACTGGACGTGCTCCATCCATTTTAGCTCTTTGAAGAAACCCAGTAATATATTTGTTCTGAGTGAGGATATAACCTTCATCATGTGGAATAAGTTCAATACCAAAAAAAGAAACAAGCATTTCCTAAATCTCGAATAGGAAATTTTTGATTGAGAAGGCTTAATAGATTTGTAATGCCCTTTTGATCATTGTTAGTTAATAGAATGTCATCCACATAAATAAGAAAAAAATATCATAGATCCATCATTATATCTGTAAAATAGAGAGGAGTCAATTTTTGATCTAGAAATTCCTTGAGTCTGTAACCATTTAGATAATCGATGAAATTATGCACGAAGAGCTTGCCGAAGACCATACAAAGATTTCTTGAGGTGACAAACATGAGATGGAAATTGTGGATGAATAAACCCAGGTGGTTACTCTATAAATACCGTTTCCTCAAGAATACCATGAAGAAATGCATTAGAAACGTCTAATTGTCGGATAGACCAATTAGAACTAATAGCTATTGATAACACTAATCTAACAGATGTAATTTTGATGACTAGGATAAAGGTATCATTGAAGTCAATACCTAGTTGTTGACTAAATCCTTTGGCTACAAGTTGAGCTTTATATCATTCAAGAGAACCATCAGCTCAATGCTTAAGACGGAATATCCATTAAGAGCCCACAACATTCATGGATAGAGTGTGTGGAACTAGGCTCCATGTACCATTGCGAAGAAGTGCATCAAATACTATAGCCATTACACTACGCCAATTCGGATCCTTGTTTGCTTGTGTAAAACAAGTTGGTTCAATAGATTTTGAGGAGACCACTGGAGCTCGAGGAAGAGGATATCAAGTAGTCATTGGTGGGCATCGTGCATATATGTCACTTAAGGGAAGCATGCGATGAGGAGCATTTTCATCTGAATCACTTGTTGATGGTGATGAGGAAGTGGGCTAGCATGGTGAGTTTATTGCTGAACTTGTATTATCTGAGGATCTAGAGCTAGAAAGTATATTATCATCGACCGGTGAGACTTCTAAAATTGGAGCAGCAACTTGAGGTCATTTTGATGGTATAGGAGAGTTATTAGGGAGCTTTGGAGCAAGACCTTGGATGTCATTGTTGGGAACGAGATGACTAGAGAGGGGGGGGTGAATATAGCCAATCATTTCTTCTTTGAATAGTTATCAAATTTCTGCACTTGAAGTTATTAATAGCACAGCGGAAGTATGAAAATAAAACTTGCAGAAACTTAAACCAAAACCTAACTAGCAAGATTAGCAAGATCGCTAACAAGAAGATTTTACAAGGTTCGGGGATAACTTGCCCCTACTCCTTGGCGTGCCCTTAAGGTGGGCGATCCCTTGATCGTCGGCAGATCAAGCCCCGGTAATCACCAGATATGAAGCAACCTCCTTCTCGGTGGAGAAACCTCTCCACAGTGTGTTTCAAATAAGGATATAGTTTAAGCACAAAGAAACAACAAGAAGGATCTTACTCAAACACTTAGCAAGGACAAAAACACAGCAAGCATCCCTGAGCTCCACCCAGTGGCGATCTCACGCAAGAACCCTTCCCGCGTCTTCCCACTGTCGGACTCCAAGCCTCTTGTCTTCTCCTTCAAGTGCTCAAGTATAATGATTGCTTCTCAATAGCTTGCTCAGAATGATTGAAGAACTCAAGAACAGCAAGCTTGATGTCGAGAACGCAGGAACTCAAGAGCACAAGAATGAAGCGATTGATTTTTTTTCTGAACACTACAACTCTCGTTCCTTTTGTTTCTCCGCTAAGCAACAGATGATCTCATCTCCAGCAGCCTACAGCTGTCTCACTGGCAACGCGCCAGCTACACTGAACCCTAACTGAACTTCCTGAGCTCCCTCAGCCAAGCTTCAGTCAGCAGCTTCAGTCCTGCATCCAGCCGTTGCAATCTGTGTGGAGAAAGGGACAAACCTGCTCCAAGGAAAGCTCTTTTTGACTTCTCCTTGAGTGTTTGAATCCTCCCCTGTCACCTGAAACTTACTCAGAGCATTAGAGCAGTAAATCAACCAGCATATCAAATATCAGAGGAAAGTGGCAGCGAATCGGTTGTGTTCAGACGCGATCAGAGCGTCTGACAATGCAATTTGAATTAAAGTGATCGGTCACCGGACCGATCAGAGAGCCTCCTGATCGGTGACCAGACCGATCAGGCTGGTTCCAGACCGATCAGGCTCCGTCCTAATAGGTCCCCAACGCTCAATCAAAAATCACGATTTCTTTGAGATTCTCCTGGACCGATCACCAGACCGATCCCAGGTCATGGATCGTTCACCAGACCGATCCACCCTTATATTGGGCGATTTCTGAGCTTCACAGGCTAAGCCTTCTGATCGGTCACCGGACCGATCAGGCAGCATCCTGATCGGTCACCAGACTGATCAGAACCTGACCAGACCGATCAGGCTCCGTCCTGATCGATCATAGAGAGGAACCTGCGACACTTGATCGTTCTCCGGAACGATCTGCACAGTGATCCTGATCGGTCACCAGACCGATCAGGAGCAGTTCAGCAAGGGAACTCAACCTCACTGCTTGCTCCCTGATCGGTCACCAAACCGATCAGGAGCCAGTCAATGGGTGAAACGCATACTCCCTGATCGGTCACCAGATCGATCAGGAGCAACACAGTAGGTTCCCAACCTCACTGTGTGCTCCCTGATCGGTCGCCCGACCGATCAGTCATCGCTGGATCGGTCACCCGACCGATCCACGAAGGAGCAGCGTGCCAAAATCCCTGATCGATCACCAGACCGATCCAGGGACTCAAACTCAGCCCTCCAAGCTAAGTTTCCATCCACCTTAGCCCTCCAAGCTAAGGATTTTCCATCTAACTCTCCAAGTTGGGAATTTGCACCTAGCCCTCCAAGCTAGGACTTTTCACCCAACCCTTCCGAGTTAGAACATCATCCAACCTAGCCCTCCAAGCTAGGCACCTGACCCTCCAAGCCAGGACTTTTTCACCTAATTCTCCAGGATGGGAATTTACACCTAACCCTCCAAGTTAGGACTTTTCACCTAGCCCTCCAAGCTAGGACTTTTCACCCAACCCTTCCGAATTAGGACTTTTCCAACACCTAGCCCTCCAAGCTAGGACTTTTCCAAACACCTAGCCTCCAGACTAGGATTTTCAAACACCTAACCTTCCAGGTTAGGATTTTCCATACCATGTCTGATCCCCGATCAGGACTTAATCATAATCAACATGATCAACCTAAACTAAAATCGATGTCAACACCAAAATAACAATCAGGGCCAGACTGCATCAACAGTCATCTCTTCTAATAATGTTGGGTGACATCAAGAAAGTACCACTTGTATCTGAAGGAGAGATTGAAGAGACTGTCGAAAAAGGGAATAGAGATTCATCAAAAGTAACATGTCGTGATGTATATATCCATCTAGTTGGTATATGTAAGCAATGATACCCATGATGCATATTACTATAACCAAGGAAAACACATAGTAATGAACGAGCGTCAAGTTTGTGTTTAGAGTAGGGGCGTAACCATGGATAACATACGCAACCAAAGATTTGAAGAAAGGTGTATTCAGGAGTTTAATTATAAAGTTTTTTTAAAGGGCACTTATGATTGAGTAATAGGGTAGGAAGTCAATTTATGAGATATACTGCAGTACAAATAGCTTTATCCTTTAATTTATGCGAAACTGATGCATGATGAAGAAGAGCTAAGACAATTTCAACTATATGTCTATGTTTTCTCTGAGTAGAGCCATTTTGTTCTAGAGTGTGAGGGCAAGAGACTCGATGAACAATCCCACAATAGACAAGATGATGATGAAGAACTTGATATTCCCCTCCCCAATCCGAATGAAGAGAGAATATTTTGCGATTACAATATCGTTCAACTTGTTTTTGAAAAATGAAAGAATATGTCAAATAAATCAGATTTTCTTTCCATAGAAAAAATCCAAGTGTATTTACTAAAATGATCAATGAAGGTAACATAATATAAAAAACCTTGGTTAGACAAGATATGTGCATGACCCTAAATATCAGAATAAATTATTTCAAGTGGAAAATCAGTAACACGTTCAGATGAAGAAAAAGGTAACTTATGACTTTTAGATTCCATGCATGCCTGACATGAATGAGATGGAGATGAAGTAAAGGAAGTAGGTAAATCATACCTATTTATGATCGACTGAACAATACGAAGGGAAGAATGACCAAGTCAAGCATGTCAGACTGGTTTATTTGTGCGTTCACTAATAAAAGCTTTGATTGAAGAATTTTGAAGATAGTAGAGATCATTTTTTATTCTCCCAAGAAACACAATAGTATTAGTTCCTCTATCTTTTATAAGATAATGATTATGATGAAACTCAAAAAAGACATTGTTATCAAGGAAAAACTAATGTGTGGAGAGTAAATTTTTAGTAATAGATGGAACATGAAAGATGTTGCGCATGTGAAAAGTACGATTAGATAAATGAATGTATATGTTTCCAAGATTAGTAATTTGCAAACCCGAACCATCACCTACTTGTATCGAATCCGAACCAATATATGATAGTACTTCTGTAAAGATATTGTAGTCTGATGTGACATGATGAGTTGCTCTAGTGTTAATATACCGTTCGGTAGATAAAAATTTTGAAGGTTTGCTATGAGCAGGGACAGATGAGAGAACTTTAGGATATAACTGTGAAGTAGTTGGGTGTCTTAATGATCTTCTTAAAACTGAAGGACCACCGATAAAGGTTCTGTCGAGTCTTTTAGGACATTGAATACTAGTATGTCCAATTTGTAGACAAATTTAACTTCTTAAAGATGAAGGACCACCGATGAAGGTTTCGTCGAGTCTTTTAGGACATTGAATACCAGTATGTCCAATTTGGAAACAAATTTGACATCTCCGAACATTCGTCATCAAAAATAAAAGCAATAAAGAACCAAAAGTTATTATAGCTTAAGCTAAAAGGCACAGAGGTTATTCCTCTTCTCCCTACTATCCCGTCATGAGTTGGCGGGTGATAGAAACGAGGAAGGAGGATGGCGAGCAAAAAATAAGAGGAAGAGACAAGACACTTTAAAAATTGCTAGTCTTTTTTTTTGAAAAATAAAAAAATGATGATAGCAAGCGTCACATGAAGAAGAAGAAGAAGAAGAAGAAAGATGTCGCATAAGAACAAGCGGCGCGTAAGGTAAGAAGAGCTATGACTCTGATACCATGATAAAATAAGAGAAGTAGAGAGAAGAGAAAAGGTAACAAAATAACTTTCTTGATTGAATAGCTTGTCCATGAGATATACAATTTATAGAGCCCTTAGAATGCTTAATCAAATAAAAAAATTAATAAAGAAACTGTTAATTAACAGATTCATAAAGAAACTGTCAATTAATATATTAATAAGGAAAAGGTCTAATCTAATAATATAAATTTGATTTGACTCTGTTAAAAATTTTATTAAATAATTATTTCCTTTTATGGTCCTCCAACGTCGACGAGTGCAGGAGGGAGATGGAGCTGCAATCACGCGAGGAGGAGAGACCTCTGGTTCGGTGATGAAGAGGCCTTGGCATCGAGCAAATTTGTAGAGGAGAAGGAAAGGAAATATTTAATTAAGGATAATTTGCATTTAGCCCCTCCATATTTGAATAAACCCATCAACACCCTTAATTCAGGTTAATTTGCCATTAAGCCTTCAGATTTCCATATTTTAACATTCCCCCCCACTAACAAAAATTTGGTCCACAAATTTCGTTATCTACATGTGCCAGGTACGATCATACAATACAAAATACTGAACGAAAGTCATGCAGTATAAACACTGAACGAAACTACTCGCACGTATCTAAAGCAAATAAGTGGGGGTAGCGAGCTCTGATCATATCCTCGAGCTCCTAGGCTATCTCCACATTTAGAATGATACTGCCATCCGTCTTTAACCAACCGGATTATCTTGTTTCGTAGCTGATGCTTCCCATGCTCCAAAATCCGCATGGGTACCTCCTCGTAAGTCACATCTGGCTGAAGTGTGATCGGCACCCTGGACAAGACATGTGAAGGGTATGGCATGTATCTCCTCAGCATGGAGACATGGAATACATCATGCACGCTGGCGAGAGTTGGGGAAGTGTCAATCGGTAAGCTACAGCTCTGATCCTCTCTAAGATCTGAAAGGATCCAATATACCGCGGAGCAGGTTTATCTCAAAGACCAAACCTCTTTACCCCTTTCGTAGGTGAAACTCGCGGAAATACGTGGTCACTCATAGAGAACTTTAAAGGTCTCGTCTTTAATCTGTGTAACTCATTTGGCGATCATATGCTTCAGACATCCTCTGTTTGATCATACAGATTAACTCTGCATCGTGTTGAGCTCTCTGAGGTTCTAACAGCTGCAGTTCCCCAACCCTCTCCCAGAATGTGGGTGTCTTATAAGCCCTATCGTACGGTGCCTCCAATGGTGCTATCTAGGTAGTCGGGTGTTAACTGTTGTTGTAGGTGACCTCCACTAAATACAAACGGTCCCTCAACTGCCTTCGAAACTCCCTAACACACGACTGTAGTAAGTCCTCCAGAACCTAATTGGTACGCTCGGATTGCCTATCTGTCGATGAATGAACAACTAAACCTAAACGGAGCTATGCACCTGCAGCTCGTAGGAGGCTATTGCCAGATTCTAGAGGAAATCCCTAAAATATGGTAATCTCCCTGTCATATATCACTACTAAGTGATCCATCGAGTTCGTCCTACGGATCAAAGGGAAGTGCGTAGATTTGGTTGATCAATCACGATCATCCGAAATCGACTCGTACAACCACTGTAAGCCAACGTACTAGGCTTCCTCTTGTAGGGAATTCTTTGAGAGTAAGTCCGATAGTCTCTAACGTACCCTGTCGGTTATAAGCCCACTACGCTATCACTGCATCAAACCATATACCAATAATCAAGATACAAAACCCTCAATGTCCCTTTTTCCACTATACACTCGGGTACATCCCAGGTGTATAGCAAAACCAAGTCGATGCACCACGGAGAGTAAATCCTCTGAAATCGGAGAAAACTCAAAGCCGCACTATCTATTACGGAATAAAATATTCCGTACACATCTCGAGAAAAACTTCATCTAATGCCATAAGGTTACTCTACCTCGGAGATACTAAAAATAGTAATATCTAGCCTAAGCCCTTTTAATCCGACTGACAAAAGCGTCTAATCAATCAAAGACACTCACAAGTGCTCAAATTCCTGATCAGGAATACATTATGATGTCATCTACGATTGATCACAGATCAATCCAAACACCCTAATGGCACCGGACTCATCAAATCTACGTGATGCATAGATCATCAGTATGCTCATACAACGTCACCAAGAGCATGACTAATCTAGAGGTCATCATTTGACCATCAGCTACAACCGAACAACTAACCAACATCACCTCTATCCAAGGTGCTCAACCCTAAGGTCCCTAGTGCCATGTCTATAATCTAGTCCTTCAGATCATCAAGAAATGCGCAGATTGGGTTAATCGATCAACGATCACCCAAAATCGCATCATGCCCTCTCCAGGTCCTAGGTAAATCTACGATGAAGTCCTTGGTACATGTTCCCATTTCTAATCGGAAGTTGGGATCGTCTAGGACAATCCAGCTGGTCTCTCCTGTTCAACCTTCATCTGCTAACATACCAGATATATAACTATGACATCCGTGATGCCTTTCTTAATACCGGTCTACCAATAAGAATACCTCAAATCTCGATACATACGTGTACTACCTGAAAGAAACACAAACTAAGAATGGTGAGCCTCACTTACTTCTTTGGAGACAATCTAGGAAGCTCCTCCATAAACACGTTAGAAAATTTTTGGACCATAGGAACGCTAGAAAGATCCTCCGAAAATGTGTCCAAAAATTATCGGACTACGAGAACGTCTAAGAGCTAAGGGATACCATTGTCATCAGTGCGGGCTAGTGACAACAGGAAACCCTGACATCCACGTGATAAAACCTCTAGCCCTAAGACACAGAGATAACCAAAATCTCATTATCTCTGGTGCCAATTATTCACCACATGGGCTAGTTCGGGGGTCAGATCATAACCACCCTTACTTGACAACCAACATTCTGCCACTTGAAGATCGTTCTCTATAACCTCCACAAATTACGGTCAAATTTCATCAGTGTTACGCTGCTAACACCAAGTTCACTGCATCTCCGTGGGTCCTATATCTCGACGCACCAACGAGAATATCTAACACGTACGACCGATCCATGAGTCACAATACCTCATAGATTATAATAGTGTTAAGTGAGTCGACTAACCATCGTCTCGTAACCCAATATACTCTAACTCCTCCACAAAAGAAGATAGAAACACGCTGTCTCTTAGGAGTATCCCAAAATAATCGCGAAGTGATTATTTATTTCCTGCGTATCGTCTTTGGAATCTTCCACTTAAAGGCGGTGTCAGTCATGTAAGTGATTCGTATTGGTGCAAATCATGAATCCGAAGATACCTTCTTGGTTATCTAAACCAAGTACGAGCAGTAACCCGTAAGTGTCAAGCAACTAGCTCTACACTCCTCCGTACCAATATAAATCTTTTATCTGACTGTACTTCTTAAGTTATCTAACAAGTATAATGAATCCAGGGTTAACAACCCGATGAAATAGGATATATCTATCCTCTATCGACTGAGACAATAAATAGCCAACACCATCTCTACTGTATCTCAGCAAGTCATGCCCTCTAGACATGTCATCTCAGGAATCTATCCGGAAATAAGTAATCCTAAAAACCTAAAGCTCTATGAGCTAAAGTGGATTGATCCTAAGTCGATCGAGCCAACTACAATACAAAACCTCAAATATGTTGTTGTCCGATTCGACTCTAGGTTTCTGACTTGTTAGTCGATACTATTAGAGAATCAATATTCTCCACTATACGATCGAATCTTCAACGTGATGACCGATCACCACCATAGTCAACCTCGACCACGATTGTGATTAGAATAGATTGACTATATGTCAACCAAGCTAACACCCAATCAGTGAATACCTATCAAACAAGTATAAGAATGGATATCCAATCCCTCTAAATCGGGAACTATCCAACCGACCTTAAGCAAGGTAGTGTATACAAGACTTGTTACTCGTAAAAGATATGACTGCTAAGATATATATCGACTATCACAAGAGGTACATATCCATGAAAGTCGTACCAACATGGGGATAATATGTAGCTAATGCTACCCCTTTCTGCATCAATGCATACCATATACTCAGTCGTGCCTTCTAGGTAACCTAATCAGGCATGAGTAACCTAAGAGTCTAAAACTCTCAGATATAGGATAGGTCAATCCTATACTGATCAAACCAACTATGGTATGCGATCTCAAACAATCGCCCAGCTGGTAATAGCTGGTACTAGTATTATAACTAGTATGGTAAAGGGGGTTTCCATAGCTTGAAATCCTTAACCTATGATGGATTATTGACAGGTTTGACCCTCGTCTTCCGACCAAACGTCAGTGCTATTCGAGAATCAACATCCTCTACATCCTAGACGAGTCCGTAACACGCCAACTAGTCACCTATAATCGACCTCGACCATGGTTACAAATAAAGCGGATTGACTACATGTCATCCAGCTAAAACATATCTACGAGTACATACTATTCAAGTATATAAGCTAATATACAATCCCACTAAAATAGAGAAATGTCTAACCCTACACTAGATAGTGGATACAAAAGGTAGAATAGTCAAGACGTATAACTCGTGTCGCTTGGAGAAGCTCTGTCGCACCAAGTCCTAAAACACGACCTTGTCGATAAAATGACTTTGAAGAAATCCATAAGGACTCGTAACACAACACCCCCATACAACAGAGCAGCAGGAGGGAGATGGAGCTGCGATCGCCCGAGGAGGAGAAACCTTTGGTTCGGCGATGAAGAGGCCTTGGCATCAACAATATTCTTTGTTTGTGATGTATCATAAAATTCGGGTAGATCAACTAGAAATCTGAGGTCTCCATGTTGATTTCTCGACAACGTACCTCATGATCTTCAAGATTTTGCTTCGTTGCCGCTACATGTAGGGTTAAATTGATGACTTGAATATGTAATTTCTTAATCATTACACGCCTGGTTAAATTTGCAACTTGCCTCTGTAAATCCTTAATCACATCTTGGGTGCTACAACCATGGTATAGGGCTTCCTCAACCGCACCCTTCTTGGCATGACCACGAGCACCACCACGACAACCTTCCAATATTGGATCCGACGCTCGACTTCCTCAATCGGACACTGCCAGCTCTGATACCAACTGACGTTTGGCAAGATAATGATTATCCTACGGGCTTGATGAGAAGGGAAGGGGGGGTTTGAAGAGAAGATAAGAAGAGATAACCACCATTCTCTAAGTTTCTTCGAAAAAGGAGAATTTTATATAATAATAGAGGATTGTCATTCAATGAACTAAATGTATATTTATATAGACTCCAATTCTAAGATCACAGAAAGGAAATAAATCCCAACATATAGACTCTAATTTCCTAAACCTTAAATAAAAGAAACGAGAGAGAGAGAGAGACGAATACCGAACTTGAGGAGTGGTCTTGAACTTGAACGAGAGAGAGAGAGAGAGAGAGAGAGAGAGAGACGAATACCGAACTGTTTAGAAGATAGGTTTTAGATGGAAACTTGATGGCTACACAAGGTTGGTTATATAAGGTGTGTACGAGTGACTGAAGGGGTATACGGTCGACTATAGCCTAATTTTTTATTGGAGTTGGTTAAATCTGTTAGAGTTTCTCTTGAGAAAAAAATTACGGTGCCTGTAATCTGTCCGGGCAACCAGGAGTTAACAAAGTTAACTTTTTAGTTTTTGTCTTTCTAGTTAAGTTCTTCTCATCTGCCTTAGGGTCATAAGTCAATTTTCAAGGGCAAATTAGAAAGCAATTCAAAACAAGATAAAAACATAAAAATATCTAAGTTTTTATCAAAATAAAATTTTCAAAATCATTTTCAAAGTGTCCAACTTGATTTTGAACTTAACTATCTATAAGATATAAACTTTCAATTGGTTGGTCAAGTTTGGTAAGAGATTCCATCTCAATCTTATGAAAACTAAGTTGTAAACATGTGAAAATTTTCTAACTTGATCAATTTAAAAGTTTTTATCCCCAATTCATATTGATGCATTAATATAAACATATGAAATTTAGAGGTTGTAACCCTAAGCATCTCACACTATTCTATGTTTTACAAACATAAACAAGTTATCTTTTAGTGTGTTTTGTGAGATGTAAGCTGCCTAGATCTATAGGTACATGATATCTATGGTAGGGTCTAGGCTAAGTCCAATTATGCATGATAAGAATTAAAATAAGAGTTTTATGAAGATAAAATATTATAATTTGAATTGAAATTTCGAAATAAACATGAAAACATGGTTTGATATGATCTTACTCTAACTGTTTAAAATTTTAGCTCCCCCTAAATTAGAGTTACTTTTGCAATTGGGTTTGTATAAGAAATGTTAGCATTTATCACATGAATATGTTGTTTAGGTACCCAATAAAAATTATTTTCTACTTGGTTAACTAAGCATGATTCTGGTACTGAAGCAATCTTATTTCTAACATTTCTTTTAATAAGGTAAGGTAAGAAACATGATTTTGATTTGAGATAAGCCCAGGTCCAATCTTGTTGTAAGCAACACATCTAGTTCCAATCATTATATTCAAATATTTTGATTGAGACGTGAACTTGGTTAAGGTAGTTTTTAACTCACAAACTTGAATTTTTAAAATGAGAATTCTCTTTCTCAAGTCTTGATACCTGAGTTGAGGTTCCAACTTGACTAACCTAAGTTAGTGAGTTAGTTCTTTCCTTAAGATCTTTGACCTCCTTAAACAAAGTCTTAACTTTGTACTTGTATTTAGCTATATTCTTAGTCAAATAAGCAATAATAGCATATAACTATAATCAGACAAAACAAGGAAAAGTTGGATCTAGTCAGAATGTTGAGAATAAATGCTACAGATGTGGAGTGATTGGAAATTGGTTGCATACCTGTTGTACGCCAAAGCATCTTGCCGAGCTTTATGAAGCTTCATTGAAGGAAAAGAAGAATAATGTGGAGGCAAATGCTCTATCTTAAAATATGGCCCTAATAATGTTTTTGAGGTCTTGAAAATTTGTCCAAGTTGGCGATTTTCTAGATAGCACTGAATTTGGTGATTTTAATTAATATAATTGTTTGCATTCATTAATATTTATAATAAATTCAAGTTCATTATTTGTTTGTTTGTTTTTTTAAGACCTATGGATATTATTGCATCTAAACTTGGATCAAAGCTCGAAGAAGAGGATCTCTATTTCGTAGACAGTTCGACTATACACACAATCTCCAAAACAAAAGATATTTCTCTCATCTTATTATGAAAATGCAAAATGTGACTACTATATTTGGTAGTGTAACCCTAATTGAAGGCTCCGACAAAGCAAACATTTTACTACCAGAAGAGACTAATTTCTTGATTAGTAATACATTATTTTCACCCAAATCCTATCGAAATTTATTAAGTTTCAAAGATATTCTTCTTAGTGGCTATCATATCGAAACAATCAATATGGAAAATGATGAGTATTTATGCATTACTAATATTAAAATGAGGCAAACAAATTTTGGAAAGACTGTATGTATTCTCTTTTGGTCTTTATTATACATATATTTAACTGATTGAAATAAATGTCATAGTTGTTGGAAACCGGATGGCTAGAGGGGGGGGTGAATATAGCCAATCACTTGGACTTAGCACTTATTGAAATTTCTGCAACTCAAAGATCAGTAGCACAGCGGAAAGAGTAGAAAACAGAGTGTGCAGAAAACTAAAACGAAAGCAAACCAACACAACTAGCAAGATCGCTAACAAGGAGAGTTTACAAGGTTCGGGGATAACTTGCCCCTACTCCTTGGCGTGCCCGTAAGGTGGGCGATCCCTTGATCGTCGGCAGATCAAGCCCCGGTGAACACCGGATAGAAAGCAACCTCCTTCTCGGTGGAGTAACCTCTCCACAGCGTTTCAATCAAGGATATAGTTTTAAGCACAATGAAACACAAGAAAGATTTTACTTAGCACTTAGCAAAGACAAGAACACAGCAAGCTCCCTCAGAGCTCCACCCAGCGACGATCTCACGCAAGAACCCTTTCCCCGTGTCTTCTCGCTGTTGGACTTGAAGCTTCTTGTTCCTTCCTCCTGGTGCTCAAGCAAGGATGGTTGCTTCTGAAATCACAATGGCTTGCTCAAGGAATGATGGAACAGCAAGAACACAAGCACGCAGCAAGCCAAAAACTTCACAGCAATACTGATTCGCAGCGTTGTTGAAGACTTCTCGCAACCGGCGCTTAAGTCTTCTCCACACAGCTCCAGGTCACCATTCCACAGCAGCCTCCAGCTGCTCTCCTGCAACCACCAGCCACCACTGAGCCCTTCTGAACCTTTTGAGCTTCCATCAGACCAGTCCCAGACAGCAACACCAGCCAGCGCCAGTGCCCGTTGCAACCTGGAATGGAAAACAGACAAACCTGCTCCAAGGAAAGACCACCATTGACTCTCCTTGAGTGTTTGAATCCTTCCCTGTCACCTGCAGCTTAATCAGAGTGTTAGCACAGCATATCAATCAGAAAATCAAGGATCAGTGAGTGAGCGCAGAGAATCAGATATGTTCAGACGTGATCAGAGCGTCTGACAATGCAATTTGAATTAAAGTGATTGGTCACCGGACCGATCCAGGGCTTGTGGGTCGGTCACCAGACCGATCCACCTCTTAGCTAGGACTCCCAGCTCTTGCGGCAACATAGGCCTGATTGGTTACCAGACCGATCAGAGTGAAGCCTGATCGGTCACTCAGACCGATCAGGACCAATGAACAGTGATCCTGGTAATCATATCCTAAGTCCCTGATCGGTCACCGGACCGTTTAGGAGCTGATCTGGGGGGGGAACTCACTCACTGTTCGCTCCCTGATCGGTCACCAGACCGATCAGGAACAAGGCAGTGAGGAAGCTGCCTGCTCCCTGATCGGTCACTGGACCGATCATGAGCCAAGCAACAAGGCAGCAGCCTGCTCCCTGATCGGTCACCAGACCAATCAGGAGCCACATAGTAGGTTCCCAACCTCACGTGCGCTCCCTGATCGGTCACCAGACCGATCAGTCATCGCTGGATCGGTCACCAGACCGATCCATGAAGGAGCAGCGTGCCAATCTCCCTGATTGGTCACCAGACCGATCCAGGGACTCAAGCCTAGCCCTCCAAGCTAGGGTTTCATCCACCTTAGCCCTCCAAGCTAAGGATTTTTCCATCTAACTCTCCAAGTTGGGAATTTGCACCTAACCCTCCAAGTTAGGACTTTTCACCTAGCCCTCCAAGCTAGGACTTTTCACCTAGCCCTCCAAGCTAGGACTTTTCACCCAACCCTTCCGAGTTAGAACTTCATCCAACCTAGCCCTCCAAGCTAGGCACCTGACCCTCCAAGCCAGGACTTTTCACCTAATTCTCCAAGTTGGGACTTTTCACCTAACCCTCCAAGTTAGGACTTTTCACCTAGCCCTCCAAGCTAGGACTTTTCACCCAACCCTTCCGAATTAGGACTTTTCCAACACCTAGCCCTCCAAGCTAGGATTTTCCACACCTAACCCTCCAGGTTAGGATTTTCCAACACCTAGCCCTCCAGGCTAGGATTTTCCATACCATGCATAATCCTCGATCAGGACTTAAACATAATCATCATAATCATCAACCTAAACTAAAATCGGTGTCAACACCAAAACAACAATCAGGGCCAGACTGCATCAACAATCTCCCCCTTTTTGTTGTTTGACAACCCGATTTTAAGTTTAGGGATTCTCAATCAATTTTCTCAGATCCAGAATCATAGGGGAATCAGGATCCTCCCCCTACAACATACCATCCTAAACTTACCCAACCATACTCTCCCCCTTTGTTGAACACCGAAAAGGGTCTAGAAGGGCTGTTAAGTTTAACCATACTCCCCCTCAACCCTAGGGGTATCCAAAAACAACAAAGATGTGATTGAATTTTTGAAAGCATATGATATCATGTGAAAAAGATAAATCAAGATGAAGCAACCACATGCATCATATGAACATGGAGTAACAACACACATAGCAAGGCATCATGTGCATCAAGTAGACATGACATTATAAGCATGAACAGAGCGATATAGAATGAGGCACATAAACGGATAGTAATCACGTGAACACATATGTAAGCCAATATCCAGACAAATAGTTTGATCATGACATAACAAACAAAAGTCAGGACGGACACATCCGTCAAATGGTCAGAAATCATCAAACAAAAGCAGAGAGCAGTCAATCGTCAGCTGGATCATCGTCTGAATCATCAATGTATATGATACTGTTGGATCGAGAAAGACCGATAGAGGGGGGGTGAATATCGAAAAATGTTCGGATTTAAAAGAAAGAGCAGTTACGCAGTGGAATAAAATCAAACAACGCAAACACCAGTAGTTTACTTGGTTCGGAGCCTGGGTCGACTCCTACTCCAAGGCCCACGGTCGTTGACCGTTTACTTTGGGCAATTCTATAATGCGCAAAACGGTTACAGAGTAAGATTACAAAAATGACTGTAAATAGAAAATTACACTCTGTTTTACCAACTCCCGGTGTAGATCGAGTTTCGGTGCAGCGGGAGGTCGACGACGCTTCGGACTTGAGTTGGGAAGTTCCTGGAGCAGAGCGTAGTCGTCAGAGCGTTTGGAAGCGTTGAATGAAAGCGGTGTTGAAGCTAGGGGTCGAGGGGTGCTATTTATAGCACCTAGGGGCGCCCTGGTCGTCGAGGGCGCCCTGCCACGTGTCACCCGATCCGTGCTTCGCTCGGTCAAGAGTTATCGCACCGGAATAGGGATGAGGTTTGACCTCTGGGGCGCCCTGGTCGCTGAGGGTGCCTTGGTTGACCCGGTCTTCTCGGCTGGATTGAGTTGAAGCTTCGCAGAGAGAGCTGGAGGCGCCTTGGCTGCTGAAGGCGCCTTCACTGACGAAGGCGCCTTCGCTGCTGAGGGCGCCTTGCCCAGTAAGCAGCTGAAGCCTATTTTGCTTCGCTTGGTTCTGGTTCACCTTGAGGGCGCCCTGGACACTTAGGGCGCCTTACTCAGCTGTTGCCTCACTCCTTTGAGGCTCTCTGAGTTGCAGACACACGTCCCTTTGGTCCTGCATCAAGGGTTAGTCCAAAACACAACAAAACAATAATTATTTTATACAGTCTTAGCTGTCTTGGTTCTGACTTTGGTCTCCAAAATGGAGCCCTAGGTCGAACCGACGCCTAATGTTCCCTCAAGGGAAACGCGTCCTCACCTACTCCTCTCAGGAGAATTTACCTGGTGCCAACTGGCTCCTCCAGTTGGACTTTTGCCCGGCAGCCCTTCGCCAGGTCTTGAGTACTAAGCGGCCCTTAGCTTGGTGCCTAGCGGTCCTTCGCTAGGTCTTTACTTCTGGCAGCCCTTTCGCCAGGGCCTAGCATTCCTTCGCTAGGGCTTGTCCATTCTGGCAGTCCTTCGCCAGTACCCAGCATTCCTTTGCTAGGTCTTTTCCTTTCTGGCAGTCCTTCGCCAGAGCCTAGCATTCCTTCGCTAGGGCTTTTCCTGTACACTCAAGAAACTTGTTAGACAACAAGAAAGACTTAACTTTTGACCTATGTTGCCATTATCAAAACACAGGTTTGACTTAGGTGCATTTCTGCACCAACAGATACCCCCTGGTGAAGTGCCACTGGGGGACACACCATCAGGAAATGTATGATGATACCACTCCTCATACCATGTATCCTGTAGTGAGCTGATTTCAGAGACTTCAGATGCCAGAGCATCGAGACGACGATCGAAAGACTGAAACTCTGAGCAGACCTCCTGTCGCCAGAGCTCGGAAATGTGTAACTCGTGCTGCAGCATTCGCTTTATCTCCGTAACCTGCCAGCGGAGGTCAGGAGCCCACTCATCGTAATATGTCGTAACAGCGGGCCGTTCCTGAGCATGGTCTACTCCTGGTAAGTCCCCCACTCATCTTCGATCCTTCCACCGTAGCCCCTGCGGCCCGACAGCAATGCCGGACTGAGCGAGCATGCGACGATCCAAGCGGCAGCCCTGTCGAACCATGAGCACAATGTGGCCCTGTGAAACATCGATGCCCACGGACTGTAGCTAAGCAGTAATGATGTGGCCAGAGGGCATGTGAACCGTCTGACCATACATCTGGCTATGGACGATGATGGAGAAATAAAGAGAAGTCACTGGATCAAAGTCTAGCTGCTGATGCATCCCATAGAGCATCAAGCAGTGGAATGAATGAATTTCGTCTAGGTGCTTTGTAGTGGTAGGAACAAGACAGTTTGTGATAATTTTAAACAAAACATAATCAATGGGAGAAAGATGGAGAGCAGGAAATGTGGGAAAGTCACGGTCACGCTCACCGGAACCCCTTGGCCTGGGATGGCCTAGGAAATGCTCATAGATGGAGTCAGAAGTGATTCCATCAAAAGCAACTGGTAAGGGATCCAGAAGATAGGGATAGAGTGAAAAGGCATTCTCGGATCGGCGACATCCAAGAAAGGTAATGAAAGCAGATAGAGTAAAGTCAAGGTCAACACTTCCTACACGGGTCCTTCACCCCGTGCCCTCTCCACTAACCATATTATTATAGAATTCAGAGACCAAATCAAAGTTTATTGGCCTCTCTAAGAAAAGGATGGGTTGAAGCTCATAATATTCAATAATTTGTAGTATCGTGGGACAATGTTCATAAATGTAGTTCTGATCCACTGATCGACACGGCATAAGTTGGAAGTTATGCCATTGAAAGTTTAGAGCAAAATGGATATTCTGAAATCAAGTATGCGGAGGCGGTGGTGGTCTTGATGGAGGTGTAGAGGTTGCAGGACCTTTGCCCTTTGAACTGCCCTCTACAGGTTCTTTTCTCTTAGAAGACTTTCTAATTAAGAATCGATTATGCACAAAGTTTAAGTCAATTGAACAAGATTGAATAGATCATAAGAACACAGGTTTAATCATAGACCCAAGATTTGATCACGATACAATAATCAAAAAATCACAAGGAAAGACATGATCATAGTTTAATCAAAGACACAAGGTAGACAGGATCATGACAAACCAACAGATTACAAATGTAAGAGTTGATCAAAGATAGGATATGACAAAGGTGGGTCACGGCCAACACAAGAAGGTCACGGCACAACACAAAACAAGAATCATGATTAGCACAAACTCATAATTTTTGAACTGATCTGCAGAAAAACTAAACAAAAACTCACTTAGGTGCCATTGTGAAGTTCTTGAAGATTCGAAGAGAAGGCTTGCGCAAGGGGAGGCTCTCGGCGCAAGAGAAGAACGCAAACACCCTTCAGCGAGAGAGAAAGAAGAGCTCGTAGAAGAACTTCTCAGGATTGCACACGCACAGCAAGAGGGAGAAGATCGCACGGGCAAGGAGGAAGGAAGAGGGCTTCGGCGCTGAGGGGTTTTGGTCGGCTAGGGCTTAGGAGTAGAGAGAAATCGTGATTAAAACGGTTGGTGGATCGGTCCACCAACCCCACTTTAATGCAGTTGAACGGACCACCCTTCGATCTGGGAGCGTCCAGACCGATCAGGTTCTGGCCTGATCGGACTGGCCTGGTCCTGATCGGTCGAGTGACCGATCAGGCAGGCTCCTGATCGATCGGCTGATCGATCAAGAAGAGATCAGTAGGCTCGGGAGGCTCACTGTAAACCCCCTGATCAGTCTGTGGATCGATCCCAGCAGAGTGCCAGATCGGTCTAGGGACCAATCCAGACAAGCACAGAATGTTTGGACAAAAACTTCTCCAAGTCACTGCTTCCCCTCTGATCGGTATGTGGACCGATCACCACAGGAAGGAGCCAGATCGGTCTGGGGACCGATCAACCCTATGCCTGATCGGTCCAGTGACCGATCAGGGTTCCTGATACTCCCTGATACGATCTGAAACTTGCAGTTTCAGACTTTCAAAATCATCCCAACGAGATCTGATGAAGTTTATCGAACTTGGACATGATCTCATGACTAAAATTGATCCCTAAACAAGGATCAAAGGTCCTTATAGGTTCAACAATCACTTTGCTACACCCAAGTGGAGTCAAACTCAATCAACAATCATCCAAGCAAATTCAATCAAGTTTTGTACCAAAATCAAGTTTCCAATCAAGTTTCCTTGATCGGAATGTCCAAGTATGATCATGGAGCCAAATACACATGTGTTATGCATTGGTTTTCCCCATACTTGGTCACCAAAGTGATTTTTATCTCATCAACTTAATTTTTCAAGGGATGCAATGACATTTTGAGAAATTGAGTTGATCCTAAATCTCACCCCATTTCTAGCAAACAAAAACATTTTGGTAAACCTTATAGTTTGTGTGAGATGTCCCCAAAGTTACCCAATTGTATCCCAACAATTAGAACTTATCATGAAGGGTTTTTGGATGCATTTTGAAATTTATGAAGCACGACACATTCCCAACTCCCTGTTGGGAACGAGATGGCTATAGAGGGGGGGGTGAATATAGACAATCGCTTGCCCCTTTAAAACTTATCACGATTTCTGCAACTCAAATATCAGTAGCACAGCGAAAAGAATAGAAAACAGAGTATGCAGAAAAATGAAACGAAAGCAAAACACACACAACAAGCAAGATCGCTAACAAGGAGGCTTTACAAGGTTCGGGGATAACTTGCCCCTACTCCTTGGCGTGCCCTTGAGGTGGGTGATCCCTTGATCGTCGGCAGATCAAGCCCCGGTTAACACCAGATATGAAGCAACCTCCTTCTCGGTGGAGAAACCTCTCCACAGCGTGTTTCAGACAATGATATATAATGAGCACAAGGAAACAACAACAAGAAAGATCTTACTCAAACACTTAGCAAGGATAAAACACAGCAAGCTTCCCTGAGCTCCACCCAGTGGCGATCTCACGCAGACCCCTGTCTGCTTCGTGTCTTCCCACTGTCGGACTCCAAGCTTCTTGTTTTCTCCTTCAAGCGCTCAAGTATGATGATTGCTTCTCAATAGCTTGCTTAGAATGGTTGAAGAACTCAAGAACAGCAAGCTTGTAGCAGCAGAACGCAAGAACACAAAGCAATTTTTCAAACTGAATTACTTGCTCGAGAAGCTCTACAACCTCGTCTTCTCGCGCTTCCTTTTGTTTCTCCGCCAAGCGACAAGTGACACCATCTCTGTAGCTCCCAGCTACTCATCTGCCAACGCCAGCCTCTACTGAGCTATCTCTGGACTCACTGAGCTCCTCAGCCAAGCTCCAGTCTCAGCCCCAGTCTTCGGCTCGCCGTTGCAACCTGAGATGTGAAAAGGGACAAACCTGCTCCAAGGAAAGCACCTTTGACTTCTCCTTGAGTGTTTGAATCCTCCCCTGTCACCTGAACTCAATCAGAGCATTAGAGCAAAGAATCACACAGCATATCACATACATCAGCAAATCCGATACGTTCAGATGCTCTGACGCGTCTGACAGTGAATTTGAATTAAAGTGATCGGTCACCGGACCGATCCAGGGTGTGTGGATCGATCACCAGACCGATCCACTGCTTTGCTGGGACTTCCCAGCTCTCGCAGCATACACGGCCTGATCGGTCACCAGACCGATCAGGGTGAATCCTGATCGGTCACCAGACCGATCAAATGGATCCTGATCGGTCACCCAGACCGATCAGGCAGATGAACAGTTACTTTTAATCAAATCCAAGATCCCTGATCGGTCCCGGACCGATCCAGGACTGATCAGCAGGGAACTCACTCACGTTTGCTCCCTGATCGGTCGCCAGACCGATCAGGAGCCAAGACAAGCAAGGCAGCAGCCTGCTCCCTGATCGGTCACCAACGATCAGAGCCACATAGTAGATTCCCAATCTCACTGTGCGCTCCCTGATCGGTCACGACCGATCAGTCATGCGATCGGTCAAGAACATCACGGGGAGCGTGCATCTCCCTGATCGGTCACCAGACCGATCCACGAAGGAGCAGCGTGCCAATCTCCCTGATCGGTCACTAGACCGATCCAGGGACTCAAGCCTAGCCCTCCAAGCTAGGGTTTCATCCACCTTAGCCCTCCAGGCTAAGGATTTTTCCATCTAACTCTCCAAGTTGAGAATTTGCACCTAACCCTCCAAGTTAGGACTTTTCACCTAGCCCTCCAAGCTAGGACTTTTCACCTAGCCCTCCAAGCTAGGAGTTTTCACCCAACCCTTCCGAGTTAGAACTTCATCCAACCTAGCCCTCCAAGCTAGGCACCTGACCCTCCAAGCCAGGACTTTTCACCTAATTCTCCAAGTTGGGACTTTTCACCTAACCCTCCAAGTTAGGACTTTTCACCTAGCCCTCCAAGCTAGGACTTTTCACCCAACCCTTCTGAATTAGGACTTTTCCAACACCTAGCCCTCCAAGCTAGGATTTTCCACACCTAACCCTCCAGGTTGGGATTTTCCAACACCTAGCCCTCCAGGCTAGGATTTTCCATACCATGCCTAATCCTCGATCAGGACTTAAACATAATCATCATAATCATCAACCTAAACTAAAATCGGTGTCAACACCAAAACAATAATCAGGGTCAGACTGCATCAACAATCTCCCCCTTTTTGTTGTTTGACAACCCGATTTTAAGTTTAGGGATTCTCAATCAATTTCCTCAGATCCAGAATCATAGGGGAATCAGGATCCTCCCCCTACAACATATCCATCCTAAACTTACCCAACCACACTCTCCCCCTTTGTCGAACACTGAAAAGGGTCTAGAAGGGCTGTTAAGTTTAACCATACTCCCCCTCAACCCTAGGGGTATCCAAAAATAACAAAGATGTGATTGAATTTTTGAAAGCATATGATATCATGTGAAAAAGATAAATCAAGATGAAGCAACCACATGCATCATATGAACATGGAGTAACAACACACATAGCATGGCATCATGTGCATCAAGTAGACATGACATTATAAGCATGAACAGAGCGATATAGAATGAGGCACATAAACGGATAGTAATCACGTGAACACATATGTAAGCCAATATCCAAACAAATAGTTTGATCATGACATAACAAACAAAAGTCAGGACGGACACATCCGTCAAATGGTCAGAAATCATCAAACAAAAGCAGAGAGCAGTCAATCGTCAGCTGGATCATCGTCTGAATCATCAATGTATATGATACCCCCTGGTGAAGTGCCACTAGGGGACGCACCATCAGGAAATGTATGATGATACCACTCCTCATACCATGTATCCTGTAGTGAGCTGATCTCAGAGACTTCAGATGCCAGAGCATCGAGACGGTGATCGAAAGACTGAAACTCTGAGCGGACCTCCTGTCGCCAGAGCTCGAAAATGTGTAACTCGTGCTGCAGCATCCGCTCTAGCTCCGCAACCTGCCTGCAGAGGTCAGGAGCCCACTCATCGTAATATGCCGTAACAGCGGGCCGTTCCTGAGCATGGTCTGCTCCTGGTAAGTCCCCCACTCGTCTTCGATCCTTCCACCGTAGCCCCTGCGGCCCGACAGCAATGCCGGACTGAGCGAGCATGCGACGATCCTGTTGGTTCCGGGTGCATGTTGACAAGGATACAGGTTCGTAAATTTTAAAATATTTACGTGCAGCGGAAGAATTAGCATAAATAATTTCTCAAATTATTTTTAACCACGTATCTAGCATGCGACCTTATGATGTGTGGACATGATCATAAATTAAAATTTTGCAGAAAAGTAAACTAATTTACTTTGTACCTCTCGTAACTCGAAGAAAGGGACGAGATCCAACCGCAGCGTCCCTTGGAAGCTTCGCCTCTATTCGCGTCCACGCCGAGTTCTCTTCGGGATGACTTCGCAAAGCCACGAGTTTCGTGCCGACAAGAACTACTAGATTCTCCAAAGGCACGACTAGAATATCAAGAGAGAAAGATGGAAACTAACCACCAAATAACGGAATCAAGATTCCGTGAAGGGAGGAAGGAGTCACGACCCGCTTCGTCTTGGTGGTGGCTCACGGCTAGGGAAGGTGGCGCCGGCCCTAGAGGGAGAAAGTGGCGCCGGCCCTAGAGAGAGAAGGGGCGCCGACCCTAGTGAGAGAAAGGGTGGGCGCCGGCCCTAGAGAGAGAGAGGGAGAGAATGAGAGAGAGGGAGAACTTCTTAATCTCTTGATTAATCAATTAAGGAATTCAAGCCTAGCCTTGGTTCCTTTATATAGTAGTCTCTCCATCGCCAAGTCTCCTCTTTAACGGAATAAATTTTCATAAGAAATTTATCCCATAAATTTTCTTATGAATTATTCCGTTATGCTTAGTTTTATTATAACTAAATTTATAATAAAACAAACACATCTCTCCTTTTATTATGGAATAAAATTTACAAGAAAATTATATAAATTTTTCTTATCATGGAAAAATTAATTCATAATTGATTTTATAAAATTAAAATAAACCGATCCATGGTTCATTTTAATTTCCATAAAAAGAATAAATTTCTATAAATTTCTTTATAAAATTTCTTTATATAAATTTCTTTATATAAACTTATTTATCCATAATTTTATAAAACAAATCGGACTTAATTTATTTTATAATTTAAACCAAATAAATTGGTTTCCCTCCATGTGGTGGCCGGCCAAACCAAAGAGGGTGGGCACCCTCTTTGGCCGGCCACACCAAGCCAAACCCTCGCGAATTAAACGCATTTAATTCGCCCAATAAGCCTTCAAAAGACTTAGCCATTTTAAGCTTCCGATGCGCCTCTGATAAATTCAGATTCGACTTATTTCTCTTGATCAGAAAATCCAATTTTCAACTCGTTTTAAATCCCTCGGATTACTCGTAGTGCGTGTGACTAAATAGGCTTTCGATTTATGTTGGCCGTCTATAATCAACCAATTATAGAACGATCATGAGTGGCACCTAGTAGTACATCATGACCCCCAATTAATCGAAAGATCAACGGTTGACCTCAGATATAATTCTGAAACCCTTTAGCAGCACTAATGAATCGTGCCTCATTCCCTTCACCATCTTATACCCACTTGGTTCAGGACACGGTCTATGTGTGTCAGTCCCCACTAGGCTGACTACGTCACACCTAGCCCAAGTAATGTCTTTCTCGTCCAACGGATTCTAATTACTCTCATGTTTCCTAGAGATTCATACTCGGAACATGTTATGCTTTGGCCAGAGGCTTCGAGTAACAATCCGACGATAGGCCTTGGGTATACATCCCCTCGCAAGGAGTGGTGAATCCTTTGTAGGATGTTCAAACATCTTCGGGCACTTCGGCTTATACCCAACCATCCTGGGTCCACACCTCCTTGGAGATGCTTGCTTAAGATGTTAAAGTATAAGTCTCCATGACCAAGATGACTTGAACACCGCAAGTCAAAGGAACATCGCACTTAAGCTGCAGTAAGAACTTCACTGACAAGTCTATATATATAGACTACCATATGAAGTTTTACAGCCAGTCACTCCAATGAACTAGTTCCCTTAACTAGCATCCATGTTTATCTCCGGACATCCCAATGTCACCAGCCAGTGAGAATCAGCTGATTAGAGAATAACCCATGCTAGTCTCAACAGAATTGATAGTGTCCGTATTTATCAATTCATCGACTAGGGATAATTTTAATACTTCACAATTACACATGTAGAGATAATCACTAGTTGTGAATCCATCACAAATTCTCTCATGCTGTGAATTGTATTGCGGACATTCAGTAAATGAGTTTAAGATCCCAATCAAATACGCAAACATGTATACTCAAATAGTGAATTTTCATTTATTAGAATAAATGTTTACAATCATAAGGCGATTGCCTTAGGACACTTCTCTCATAATACTAACAGATCCAAGCGGCAGTCCATGTCGGGACTCTGTTTAGCAAGTAAACAGCTGTCTTAAGTGCATAGCCCCAAAAGGACTTTGGAAGAGTTGCATGATTCATCATTGACCTAACCATGTCCATCAAGGTTCGGTTGCGCCTCTCAGATACACCATTATGCTGTGGTGTATACGGCAGAGTCCATTGGGACAATATTCCATTGTCCCTAAGATAATCTTGAAACTCTTGACTTAAGTATTCACCACCCCGATCGGATCGAAGTATCTTAATATTTTTGCCAAGCTGTTTCTCTACTTCATTTCTGAACTCTTTGAATTTCTCAAAAGCTTCAGATTTGTGTTTCATTAAGAACACATACCCGAATCGTGAGTGATCATCGATAAAGGTAATGAAGTAGCTATAACCTCCTTGTGCAAGAGTTGACATTGGTCCACATACATCAGTATGTATTAGACCAAGCAATTCTCCCACTGGATTACCTTTTCCGGAAAAGGGTAATTTGGTCATCTTGCCTTTTAAGCATGATTCGCATGTATCAAATGAACCGGGTTCAAATGATTCCAGAATTCCACATCGGTGTAATTTGGTCATGCGTTTCTTACTTACATGGCCAAGACGACAATGTCACGTGTAGGAGTCTATTCGATTATCTATTCGAGCACGTTTGTTGCTAACTTCGATATTGAAAACGTCACCGGATAAATCTAACGTGTAGATACCATTGCACAAAGTTCCATTCCCATAAAGAACGTCATTTAAAGTTATGTAACAATAATTGTTACTAAAAGTTAAATGATAACCCTTTTCATTCAAACATGAAATAGATACAATGTTCTTTATTAACGAAGGAACGAAATAACAATTATCCAATTCTAAGACACGTCCAGTAGGAAGCTTTAGCAAATATGTTCCTATGGCAACAGCGGCAATCTTTGCTCCATTTCCAACTCGCAAATTCGCTTCTCCCTTGACGAGTCTTCTTCTATTCCTTAGCCCCTGTATGTCATTACATATATGTGAGCTACACCCAGTATCAAGTACCCAGGTGTTTGAGGAAATAGAGTGACATTCAATAACGAAGATACTTGAAGGGGATAGGGCATCAGATGCCTTCTCTTTCAAGGACTCAAGATAAACCTTGCAGTTTCTTCGCTAGTGACCCTCCTTGCCACAATGATGGCAAGTGCCTTTTAGGATATTTTCAGTCTTTTTGGCCTTTTTCTTCTTTCCCTTATTCTGTTCTTTGGCCTTCCTCTTAGAACCTTTCTTCGAGGAACCAACTAACAGTACCGTCTTTTGATCCTGCTTCACAGAAGACTCTACAGTCTTCAGCAGGTTGAGCAACTTAGGAAACTGGTCTGGAGTTGCATTTTCAGGAGGACGGTTGGGAAGTTGATCTTCAAGGACATAAGCAAGCTTCTCTGCCTTGAGGACTATCCTCAGGTTTCGAAGTCAGTCCATGAAGTTTGACCCAGTCAGTTTATTGGTGTCCAAAATGGAACGCAAATTCAGAGAAGACATGATCGAGTGATTATCCTAGAAATACAAATTGAGCTTATGTGAGAAGAATGATAAAGAATGCATCAACATACATTAATTAAATCCTATTTATTTTTCGAATTAAATAACCCTTTTTATCAATTCGGGAGATTGTAGGATCACCTCCAAATAGGTTGATATCCAACCATAGATAAGAACAACCATGGCTGTGGCCATCAAGTTATTCTTAGCTATGAAGGTGGGTAATTATACCGATTACATATCACATATATGTAACTATCACTTTATGCTATCAACTTATTGAATGTTTGCATAAATCATTGGGTTGTTAACTCATTAACAAGTATGCAACAATGTACATAGCACCCAACTGCACCTCTCTTTACATCGACCTTGGCTGTGGCACAACAAATCGATGCTCCAAGCTTAAGGCTGACCCATTAATCAAGAAATAGTTTTAATATGGTTGGAGCTCATTCAACCGTTTAGTCAGGCTTGGATGTGTCCAACAACCAAAACTAAGGATTGACCTCTGACTCCAACTATATTATTCATAAACTAATTCCATGGTTTGAACATGTTGAGGTTCAAGCCGGGCATGGATGTGTCCATTAACCCAAACGAGAAACAAAACTCCGCTTCTAACCATATTAGTGGAAGGTGTTAGCCTTAATATTTTGTAAGGGGTTTTGGGTCTCATCCTTTCTTTTCTAAGCACATTCATGACATATAATTATGTCATGACTAACGATTTCCTTAATAAAGTATGTATGTGACTTAATTTATCAAGTCTCATTAATTGAATTAGGAACCGGATTTCCTAATTCTAATTTCATACTTTATTCAAGGAATTGTTTTGGGAAACATTTTCCTAAATTGTCATAATCAATTTCGGAAATAATATGTTTAAGACTTTGATTTCTCTAAATCAAATCTTGTTAAATTAAGAGACAGATTCCCTTAATTCAACCACATATTATTTTCATGAAAATCTCATTTAAGAAAACTCTATAGGAAACCATTTTCCTAATTAATTTTGGAGACAACAATATGTAAGAGCATCACCTCTTAAATCAAATTTCCAAGATTTGATCACATATCTTATTCATGGATTAATTAATTACAACAAATTGTTTTCTAAGGGTGGCTCCCCGAGGCTCAGATACCCAAAGAAAAGAAATTTGTCGTAAATCCAATTTGGTCTGCTCCCCGAGGCGTAACCAAATTAAACATGACAATTTTATTCAAAATTAGGAAATTAAATTACAACAACTAACTTTAATTTGGGTGGCTCCCCGAGGCACAGATATCCAAAGAAAAGAATTTTGTTAATAATTTAAAACCAATTCGAATTTAATTGTCAATTAATGATCCATAAATTTGTCTAGACTTTCTTGAAAGAAAGTGCCCAAAATTACGAGATTTCATAACAGGTTTTCAGAATAATTGTAAGTTTCTGGTACAAAGAAAACTTACATATTTCCAAAGATGGAAAATTTCTAAAATAGGAAATTTCCAAAATTGGAAAGTTTCCAAAAATGAGAAGTTTTCACAATTATCATAAAATTTCAGAAACTAGGATATTTCAAAAGTTTGCGAAATTTCATGAGGATTTTCAAACTTTGAAATTCCTAAATCTAAAATTTATTATAATTGGAAAGTTTCCATAATTAGCCGGAGACCCCAACAATGTGATGATTATGTATGTGAGGATTTTCAAACTTTGAAATTTCATGCGCGCCATGATGTATGTATGTGGTACAAGCCGGGGACCCCAACAATGTGATGATTATGTTTAAGTATTTAAAAGTATGTTTTTAAAAGTTAGGCATCTATATATATATATATATATATATATATATATATATATATATACATATGCATTCCACCCACGCATTCATTCATGTTATGCATTATGCTATGATGATGATGTCTTATGCTTATGATTCATGTTAAGAAATGGGTATGATAGTAAATGATTTATGCCATGATTATGTTAAGAAGATGCTCATATGCTATAATGGAAAATATGCCCATGATATGCTAGATAGGTTGGTCTATACCTTATGTTTATGTTTATACCATGTTCCATGCCATGTTAAGAATGTCTACTGATGATTATGTTTGTACCATGCTTTATGCCATGATAGGAATGTTTAATTATGTCTATGCTTATGTTTATGCTTTATGCCATGATAAAAATGTTTAATTATGTTTATGCTTATGTTTATGCTTTATGCCATGATAGGAATGTTTAGTTATGTTTATGGTTATGCCATGTATCATGCCATGTAAAGTTTAAGTAGGTTTATGCTTATGCTTCATGTTTAAGACTAAATGATGATTATGTTTCATATGATTATGAATGAATGACGAATGGTTTTAGTGAGTAGGAAAGAGTCTTACTAAGCCTGTGTGCTTATAGTCTTTTTCCTTATACCGCAGATCATGCAAGGGGACAATGAGGAAGTAGCAGGAGGGCAAGAACGTATGTGTGTGATAGTGACTTGGCCCAGTAAACCAAATGTTTACCGTTTATGCTAGAACTTTACTTTTGATATCTCTATGCTCGAATAATGACTCATGGAACTTTATGTTATGATGTTAAGCATGATATGATGAGATGTTTAAGTATAAAGTCAATATGCTAAGTTTCCATGTCATTATGTTAAGAATCGTAGTAGGGGGCATGTAAGTGTAAAGTTAAAGTTATTCCGCTGCAGTATGATGTTACATGCCCTAAGTATGTTAGTGTAACGCCGCTTTATGAAAAAAAGAAAAAAAAAAGCGGGCGTTACAGGTTGGTATCAGAGTAGTAACCATCTCACTAACACACACATCAAGCCCTCATCATGCCGCTTCCAAGTAAGTACCTCTTTACATATCTGATAGTATTAAGATGTTTTATGATTTTAAGATATGCAAGTATGAACGATAGTTATGATGAAAAGTACTTTACGATATGTAACGATGAATGATGTTTTATCTTCTTTTAGGAATTAAATGTTTAGAATAATATAGGGGTAGAAAAAAAACTGATATTGGCCATACTTGTCTTTGCTGAAGAAAACATGGCTAGAAGACAGAGTAACCGACTTAACGAGGCAACCCCATCGCCTGATCTGGTGCAATTGGTAACCCAGCTCTAGCAGCAAGTCACTGAGCAGCAGCAAACCATTAATACTTTGATGAACCAGCAGGAAAATTCCACTACCCCACCAATGAACCAGACTGCTATACCCGTTGCGCCCACAGTTACGCAAAACCCTTTGACGGGCCCGACCACCGCAGCACGTCAGGAGGCTTACCTGATTCAATGGTTGAGGCTGAAACCGGAAAATTTCTCGGGTATTGGCGAACCGTGGGACGCCCAAGCGTGGTTCAAGACAGTGGAAAGTACCCTGGAGCTGCTAGATTGGCCGGAGTATGAGAAGATCAAGTGTGCGTCCTTCTGCCTTTCTGGAGATGCCAGAATGTGGTGGGAGAGGGTCAAAGCCAAACGACAGGTGGACCAGATGACGTGGTCGGACTTCGAGTTGGAATTCTTCGAAGAATTCTTCCATATGCGTGTTACCAATAAACACTATGATGAGTTCACGGAATTCTGACAGGGCGACCTCTCGGTCAATGAAGCCGTGAAGAAATTCAACCGATTGGCTCGCCTATGCCCTGAATTGGTCCGCACTGAGAAGGAAAGGGTTCGGCTTATGCTGAGGATGTTGCGACCGAAAATAGCTCTGAATGTGGCCGGCAGGGTGCATCGACCGCAGACCGCCGAGGAGATGTTTAGCAGTGCCCTACTGACTGAGCACTATTTGAACAACATCAATCAGCAAAGGAAAGCATTAAATGAAAGTAAGAACCAGTTTCGCTCCGGGATTCTCGAATCTCCCTTTCATTTATCCCTAATGTTTTTCCCTAACCATCGCTCAGGGAGTCAGAAATCCCAGAGTGCCAACGCTAACTGGAAGGGAGACCAAAGTGGCAAGCGGAAGCCATGGAACAACCCTCAAGGAGGCCCAACAAACAAACAGGCCAAGCCTGTCCTGTGCGCGACATGCGGAAAAAGGCACCCCGGGGAATGCCGAAGAGGTACGAATCGGTGTTTCACCTGTGGAGTGGAGGGGCATATGGCGGCTTACTACCCTACTAGGAGCCAGACATCTCCCCAACCACTCGCCCAATACCAAGGTGCCCCAGCGAAACTACACTACATGCAAGCTGAGCTGGAAGGTGCCCCGATGATGGAGGCCCAACCGACTATGATGAATGCCAGGGTTTTCTCGGTTACCAAGGAGGACGCTGCGGAAGCTTCTACGGTTGTCACAGGTCAGATACTTATTTTCGGCCAGCATGCTACTGCATTATTTGATACTGGGGCAACACATTCGTTCATTTCTGGGCCATGTACCAAGAAGATGAGTAGGAGTCCACAAGTGTTAGACTGCAGGTTTTTGACGACCCTACCTTCGGGGGAAATAATGACGTCCACTCATGTGCTGCGTGCGGTGCCGATCGGAATTGCAGGAAGGGAACTTTACTGCGATCTGATAGTACTCGACATGCAAGATTATGATGTTATAATGGGAATGGACTTCTTGGGTCAATACGATGCTTCTATAAAGTGCCGTAAGCAAAAGGTAGTCTTTCGACCTGAGGCAGACTCTATGTTCGAATTCATCGGAGAACCAAGGAAAAGAACCGGGAAATATTTATCAACTCTCCAAGCTCAGAAGATGTTAGACAAAGGATGTACTGGATTTCTAGCATATGTGGTAGATGCCGGTCAAGTAAAGAGCCAGAAGCTAGAAGATGTCCGGGTGGTATGCGATTACCCAGAGATTTTTCCAGATGAATTACCAGGATTAGCTCCTGATAGGGAGGTGGAATTCGAGATTGAATTGGTTCCTGATACTAACCCGATCTCCAAGGCACCTTACCGTATGGCGCCGGTTGAATTAAAGGAGCTTCAGGAACAGCTACGGGAGTTACTGGATAAGGGATTTATTCGCCCTAGTCATTCCCCCTGGGGAGCTCCGGTGCTGTTTGTGAAGAAGAAAGACGGGTCTATGCGAATGTGCATAGATTATCGAGCGCTGAACAACGTAACGATCAAGAACAGGTATCCCCTTCCGAGGATCGATGACCTGTTTGACCAATTAAAGGGAGCCACTGTTTTCTCAAAAATTGATTTGAGGTCTGGTTATCATCAAGTTAGAGTAAAACAGGAGGACATTCCAAAGACGGCTTTCCGAACAAGGTACGGGCACTATGAGTTCGTGGTGATGCCCTTCGGCGTGACGAATGCTCCTGCTATGTTTATGGACCTTATGAATCGGGTATTCTCGTCGTTCCTCGACAAATTTGTGATCGTCTTCATCGACGATATCCTTATTTATTCGAGGACCCCAGAAGAGCACGCTGAGCACCTGAAGATAGCATTAGAGACTCTTCGGGAAAAGCAACTATATGCAAAATTTTCCAAATGTGAGTTCTGGCTCAACCAAGTGGGTTTCTTGGGTCATATTATTTCCAAGGACGGGATTATGGTAGACCCAATAAAGATTGAAGCTGTGAATAATTGGAGCCGGCCGAAGAACGCCAGCGAAATCAGAAGTTTTCTTGGGCTGGCAGGCTATTATAGAAAATTTGTGGAGGACTTCTCGAGGATTGCAGCCCCTTTAACGGCTCTCACCCGGAAGGATAAGAGGTATGAATGGACGGAAAACTGTGAAAGGAGTTTCCTGGAACTGAAAAGGAGACTTACAAGTGCTCCAATCCTTACCCTTCCAGAATGTAATCAGAGCTTCGACATGTATAGCGATGCCTCCAAGCTCGGACTTGGAGTTGTACTTATGCAGAATGGGAAGGTTATTGCCTATGCCTCTAGACAACTCAAGGAATATGAGCAGAATTACCCCACTCATGATCTGGAACTGGCCGTGGTAGTTTTCGCTCTTAAGATATGGAGGCATTATCTATACGGAGCGCAGTGCAGGATTTATACAGACCACCAGAGTCTGCGATATTTCTTCACTCAGAAAGACCTGAATATGAGACAACGCCGATGGCTCGAGTTGGTGAAGGACTATGACTGTGAAATCCTCTACCATCCAGGGAAGGCAAACAAAGTGGCCGATGCACTCAGCCGGAAGTCAAGTGCCACCTTGATGTCTATACGTATACTACCCCGACCACTCGAAAGAGAAATGATGAATTTTGGAGTTGAGGTTATCACCGGACGGCTTTCCACCATAACAATATCACCCACACTGTTTGAGGACATATTGGAAAAACAAAATGGCGATCTAAGTCTTCAGAAAATAAAACGGGAGATCCTTGAAGGAAAGGGCGAGGGTTTTCATGTCGCCAACGGGGGGGTACTCTACCTTAGGGATCGTCTATGTATTCCTAATGATCCGGAGCTTCGAAAGGAAATACTGGCAGAAGCTCACGGAACCCCTTACTCGATGCATCCAGGATCCACCAAGATGTATCAAGACCTGAAGGAAAAGTTTTGGTGGTCCGGGATGAAGAGGGATGTGGCTCAGCATGTTAGTACTTGCATGACTTGCCAGCAAGTAAAAGCAGAACACCAGCGACCCGGAGGAGTTCTGCAGCCGCTCGCAGTTCCAGAGTGGAAGTGGGAAGACATCTCTATGGATTTTATTTCAGGACTTCCCAGGACTACGAATGGATATGATGCGATTTGGGTAATTGTGGACAGGCTGACGAAGTCTGCTCATTTTCTGGCAATCAAGATGACTGACTCAATGGAGCAACTGGCCCAATTGTATGTTAGGGAGATAATCAGACTTCATGAAGTTCCCAAGACCATTATCTCAGATCGGGATTGTAGCAACCCGCCTTCTCCTGCCTTAGACGGATCGTTACTTTTGTCTACTTCTCGACTCTAATGCACGACTAAAAGAAATGCGGAAATCTTTTTTTTTTCTTTTNGGCAGGAAAAGTTATGCCGATGTCCGGCGTAGACCACTGGAATTTAACGTTGGAGATTTGGTGTTCCTCAAAGTGGCCCCTATGAAGGGGGTGACAAGATTTGGAAAGAAAGGGAAACTAAGTCCGCGTTATGTGGGGCCGTACCCGGTTCTGAAAAGAGTCGGTAAGGTGGCATATGAGCTAGAGCTGCCTCCAGAGATGTCGGCTATCCATAACGTGTTTCACGTATCAATGCTTAAAAAGTGTCTCCTGAATATGGATCAAGTGATCGAGCCACAGACAGTGCAAGTTCAAGAGGACCTAAGTTATGAAAGCAGACCAATTCAGATCTTAGATCGGGAAGTCAAGAAGCTGAGGAGTAAAGAAGTACCCTTAGTCAAGGTTTTATGGCAAAGTCAACGGTTTGAGGAAGCTACCTGGGAACGCGAGGACGAGATGAGGCGCAAGTACCCGGAGTTATTCTAAGTTCGAGGACGAACTTTCACGAGGTATGGGGGATTGTAACGACCCGAAAATTCTCTTAATATTTTCTGAAAATATTGAGCATGTCTAGATAATTTTCCAAATGACCTAGAGTATTAATACGAACTTTGGCCTAGAAAATCCATGTTTCTCATTTAAATTGAGAAAACTAAGTACTAATGGGCCTTATATGGGCTTTTTAGTACCATGATTATAGGTGGATTTTGGTAAAAATTAGTATAAATATAAATATGGATTTAATTAGGCATATTAGCATGATTATGGGTAAGTCTTAGCCTAATGTTCCTATTTAATGAGAAATTAGGTACTAATGAGCTTTAAATGGATCCAAAAATGGGTATTAATTAGGTAAAAATTAATATAAATATAAAAGGATTTTATTTAGGAATATTAGCATAATTATGGGTGATTTTAGGGGGATTTTCGGAATTTAGGAAAAATAAAATAATAAATAAATGAAATAAAAATAAAATAAAAATAAAGGTGCATGAGCCAGGATTGAACCTTGGACCTCTTGGACAACCATGCATGCTTTAACCAACTCACCTAGCAAGGGATTTCTATTGGGAAATGAAATAGAGTTGGCTAAGGCTTAGGGGAAGATGAGGATCATGGAAGAGACTCTTCATTTGCCTCCTTTAAAAGGGTATAAAGAGAGGGTTTGGGGGTTACTTCTCTTCTTCTATCAAGTCACCTTCTCCCTCCTCCTTCATTCTAGCCGAACCACCAAGAGGGGTTTTCCCTTGGAAAAACTCCACATCTCCCAAGATCTAGGTTCCTTCCAAGGCTACAAGGGCAAGGAGGGATCAAGGGTCAAGAGCTCTACAAGTTCTTTCTCTTTTAAGGTCTAAAAATCAAGAAACCACATGTAAGACTCCCTTACCTGTGGTATATTAGTTCTTTATGATTTTTAGCATATTATAAAGGTTGGTTTGAGATTTTAAGTTGGAAAAGAAAGAAACCAAGAATCCTTGCCTAGGGGGGGGGGTTCGGCCCTAGGACTTTTGGGTCCATAATGATGCTATAAATCCTAGTTATGTTTTCTAATATGCTCTCATGATGTTTAGAGATTAAATATAATTTTGGGGAATTTTTGGGGTACCCTAGGGTCCCCTAGGGTTTTCGGCCAACCCATGAACTCATGGGTAGGGTTAAATCCAAACCCCCAAGCATATGTGTTGTGTATTATCATGATATAAGGGAGATTGAGGGTGACTTATGACACCTTTTACAAGGCTTTGTGACCCACAAGTTTCGGCCAAGGTTGGATGGTAGGGCAAAAGTTAGGCCTTTCCCCAAGTAAGGGCTCTAATGGCCCTTATAGTATGGTATGGTTGATGTTAATGGTTAATTGGAGATTTTAATGGAATTTTTCCATGAACCCATGCCCTAACAAGATTCGGCCAGCCCTAGGAAGGAGGGTTAGGGGTTAGGGTTAACCCTAATCATGAGGCCTAAGGGCTTCCTATGGTCATATAGGTAATGTATGTATGTTCCTTTACCTTGTGCTATCTTATATGCTTATGGAAATGATGGGAACCTTCCATGTAGGTTTCGGTCAAGGCCATGTAAATAGGGTTTGGTGGAGTTAAGGTTCAGAGAATGATGGTTTATGCTTATTATGAAGTATATATGTAGGTTCAAGCATGTGGTAGAAATTTAAGTTACCTATAACCCTAACTTTAAGCACCATGTTTATGTTTGTATGCTTATGATTGGAGGCCATGCCTAATAGGGTTATTTATGAATGTCTTATGTTCCATGCCATGCACTTGGATAGTAGGTAACATGTTTATGGAAGTCCTACCTAAATATGCTTATGTTATGTTAAGAACCATGTCATGTTATGTGCTTATGTTATGTTAAGAACCCCGCCATGTTATATGCTTATGTTATGTTAAGAACCCTACTATGTTATATGCTCAGGTTATGTTAAGAACCATGTTATGTTTATGATAAGAATGATACCATAATAAGTATGTTATGTTTATGATAAGAATGATGCATGCCATGTTTTATATATGAAGATGTATGCCATGTTAATGAATAATGATGCATGCCATGTTATGATAAGAATGATGCATACCATGTTGTATATATGAAAGATGTATGCCATGTTAATGAATAATGATGCATGCCATGTTATGAATAATGATGCATGCTATGTTATGAATAATGATGCATGCCATGTTTATGAAGAAAGATAATGCTCATGCCTTCCAGGCATCATGATGGACAAGCATGTTTAAATCATGCTTCATGTAACAAGTTATGCCATGTTTGAATATGCCATGAATGTCTTATGAATGACGAAGCATGTAAAGTATTTTACTTTATGAATGGGGCTTGTACCGGACCGAAGTATGGGTCCAAGGGATGGGCACCTTAAGAACGCCCCGGTTCTGGACTACCGAAGCTGTCCACGGTTCTGGCACTACCGAAGCTGTGCAACAGGGATGGGCACCTTAAGAACGCCCCGGTTCGAGGACTACCGACTATGCTGTCCTTACCCTAGTAGGTCGAGGCTAGCTACCTTGTATTTACTTAGCGATGCGCGCCATGATGTATGTATGTGGTACAAGCCGGGGACCCCAACAATGTGATGATTATGTTTAAGTATTTAAAAGTATGTTTTTAAAAGTAAGACATATATATATATATATATATATATATATATATATATATATATATATATACATATGCATTCCACCCACGCATTCATTCATGTTATGCATTATGCTATGATGATGATGTCTTATGCTTATGATTCATGTTAAGAAATAGGTATGATAGTAAATGATTTATGCCATGATTATGTTAAGAAGATGACCATATGCTATAATGGAAATATGCCCATGATATGCTAGATAGGTTGGTCTATACCTTATGTTTATGTTCATACCATGTTCCATGCCATGTTAAGAATGTCTAATGATGATTATGTTTATACCATGCTTTATGCCATGATAGGAATGTTTAATTATGTCTATGCTTATGTTTATGCTTTATGCCATGATAAAAAATGTTTAATTATGTTTATGCTTATGTTTATGCTTTATGCCATGATAGGAATGTTTAGTTATGTTTATGGTTATGCCATGTATCATGCCATGAAAAGTTTAAGTAGGTTTATGTTTATGCTTCATGTTTAAGACTAAATGATGATTATGTTTCATATGATTATGAATGAATGACGAATGATTTTAGTGAGTAGGAAAGAGTCTTACTAAGCCTGTGTGCTTATAGTCTTTTTCCTTATACCGCAGATCATGCAAGGGGACAGTGAGGAAGCAGCAGGAGGGCAAGAACGTATGTGTGTGATAGTGACTTGGCCCAGGAAACCAAATGTTTACCGTTTATGCTAGAACTTTACTTTTGATATCTCTATGCTCGAATAATAACTCATGGAACTTCATGTTATGATGTTAAGCATGATATGATAAGATGATTAAGTAATGAGTTAATATGCCAAGTTTCCATGTCCTTATGTTAAGAATGGTAGTAGGGGGCATGTAAGTGTAAAGTTAAAGTTATTCCGCTGCAGTATGATGTTACATGCCCTAAGCAAGTTAGTGTAACGCCGCTTTATAAAAAAAAAAAAAAGCGGGCGTTACAGTCACTGTCTTGCGTTGTTTTTTCGTTCTATTTATTTTCCGCTGCGTTACTAATATTCTAAGTCCAGAATGAAAGTTACGAAGTTTTTGCGAAAGATTTTCACGGTCGATATTCACCCCCCCCCCCATCGACGGCACCGGTCCTACAGATCTGATAAAGGAAAGACAATGAAACATGAAAGCAATAGGTGAAATGCTCACTAGTGTCAATAGCAAAGTAGAGGGAAAACTAAGAGATCAACAAGAGAGTTTGCCTCCATCATATTCATGTAAGCTTATGCTAATATAATTTCGAAAAGAATCAAAGCAAGTTCTAGAGTGTCAAGTATCACAAATGCTATCACATATAAGAGGATTAAGGATAGGCATGGCAATATCCTCACTAAGTGAACAATAAAATGTCATGCTTAATCTATCAAGATAGAGTCCATCACCACAACAAATTGTTGGGACCGGGTGCATGTCGACAAGGATACGAGTTCGTAAAATTTAAAATTTTTACGTGCAGCGGAAGAGTTTGCATAAAATAATTTCCTAAATTATCTTAACTTCGTATCTAGCATGCAACCTTATAGTGTATCGACATAATCATAAAATAAAAGTTTGCGAAAAGTAAACTAATTTACCAAGTACCTCGCGTAACTCGAAGTAATGGACGAGATCCAACCGTAGCGTCCCTTGGAAGCTCCGCCTCTATTCGCGTCCACGCCGAGTTCTCTTCGGGATGACTTCACAAAGTCACGAGTTTTGTGCCGACGAGAACTACTAGATTCTCGGAAGGCACAACTAGAAGGATAAGAGAAATAATGGAAAAACTAACCGATGAAATAACGGAATCAAATTCCGAGAAGAGAGGAGTCGCTATCCGCTTCTTCTTCTTCGTCTTCGGGTTCTTCTCCTTCTTGATACCTCACGGCAAACACCCTTGTTGGTGTTGTGGTTGGGCGCCGGCCCTAGAGAGGCTAGGGTGCGCCGGCCCTAAGGGAGGAAGAAGAGGTGGAGGAGAGGAGATTAAGAGAAAGAGAGAGGGAGTAATTAATCTCTTAATTGTGTCGATTGGAATTAAGGGCTAGCCTTTGGTTCCTTTATATAGTAGCAACTCCTTTGCTAAGTCTCCCTCTAAACTGAATTAACGGAATTAGTTATAAGAAATTTATCTTATAAATTTTCTTATTGCTTATTCCTTTTAAGCCTAGTCTTATTATAAACAATTTATAATAAAACAAATTAGTTATCATAAGAGATTTATCCTATAAATTCTCTTATGAATTTTATTATAACTAACTTTATAATAAAACTAATTATTTATCATAAGAAATTTATCCTATAAATTCTTATGAATTAATTCCGTTTAAACCAAGTCTTTATTATAAACTAATTTATACTAAAAACTAATTCTTCTTCTCTTTAAATTATGGAATAAATTTTATAAGAAATTTATAAACTTTCTTATTATGAAAAAATCAATTCATAATTGATTTTATAAAATTAAAATAAACCCAATTCATGGATTATTTTAACTTCCATAAAAAGAATAAATTTCTACAAATTTATATATATAAATTTCTTTATACAAATTTATTTATCCATAATTTATAAAATAAATCGTATTAGATTTATTTAATTAATTAAACCAATTAAATTGGTTTATTCTCCTCTATTTGGCCGGCCACCAAAGAGGGTTTAACACCCTCTTTGGCCGGCCAAAACCAACCCGAACCGCCGCGAATTAAACTCATTTAATTCGCCCAAAAAACCTTCAAAAGACTTAGCCATTTTTTAGCTTCCATTGCGCCTCTGACTAACTCAGATTCGACTTATTTCTCTCGATCGGAAAATCCAATTTTCAACTCGTTTTAAATCCCTCGGATTACTCGTAGTGCGTGTGACTAAATAGGCTTTCGATTTATGTTGGCCGTCTATAATCAACAAATTATAGAACGATCATGAGTGGCACCTAGTAGTACATCATGATCCCCAATTAATCGAAAGATCAACGGTTTGACCTCAGAAGAAATTATTCTGAAACCCTTCATGAGGATTTCCAAACTTTGAAATTCCTAAATCTAAAATTTATTATAATTTGAAAGTTTCCATAATTGAAAATTTTTTTTTCCGAAATTGAGATCATGACAAAGTTTTCCACAAAACAATTATTTGATTAAGTCGAATACACTATAAGGTTGCTTGCTAGATACGAAGTTAAGATAATTTAGGAAATTATTTTATGCAAACTCTTCCGCTGCACGTAAAAATTGTGCCCCATTCCCTTCACCACCTTATACCCACTTGGTTCAGGACACGGTTTATGGTGTCAGTCCCCACTAGGCTGACTACGTCACACCTAGCCCAAGTAATGTCTTACTCGTCCTTTGGATTTCTAATTACTCTCATGTATTTTAGAGACTCTCACTCTAAACATGATATGCTCTGGCCAGAGGCTTTGAGTAACAATCCGACGATAGGCCTGGGTATACATCTCCTCGCAAGGAGTGGTGAATCCTTTGTAGGCTGTTCAAACATCTTCGGGCACTTCGGCTTATACCCGATCATCCTGGGTCCACACCTCCTTGGAGATGCTTGCTTAAGATGTCAAAGTATAAGTCTCCATGACCAAGATGACTTGAACACCGCAAGTCAAAGGAACATCGCACTTAAGCCGCAGTAAGATCTTCATTGACATATCTACATGTAGATTCCCATATGAAGTCTTACAGCTAGTCACTCCAATGAACTAGTTCCCTTAACTAGCATCCATGTTTATCTCCGGACATCCCAATGTCACCAGCCAGTGAGAATCAGCTGATTAGAGAATAACCCATGCTAGTCTCAACAGAATTGATGGTGTCCGTTTTTATCAATTCATCGACTAGGGATATTTTCAATACTTCACATTTGCGCATTTAGAGATAATCACTAGTTGTGATCTCATCACAAATTCTCTTATGCTGTGAGTTGTATTGCGAACATTCAGTAGATGAGTTTAAGATCCCAATCAAATACACAAGCATGTGTACTCAAATAGTGAATTATCATTTATTAATATAAATGTTTTACAATCATAAGGCGATTGCCTTAGGACACTTCTCTCATATCACTAACAAACTCCCACTTGGCCTAATGCCAATCGCTACGGTATCCAATACCACAGGCTCTAACATGACCCTCAAACTTGCTTTGAGGCAAGGCCTTAGTTAAAGGATCCGCTATATTCCTTTCAGTGGAAACTCTCTCAATTTGTATGTCATTCCTACTTATAATCTCTCTGATCAGATGATAGCGGCGAAGCACGTGTTTGGATCGCTGATGAGACCTTGGTTCCTTTGCTTGTGCAATAGCTCCATTGTTGTCGCAGTAAACCGGCACTGCATCATCAATGCTTGGAACCACACCAAGTTCGGAGACAAACTTCTTGATCCAGACTGCTTCCTTTGCTACTTCCGAAGCTGCGATATATTCCGCTTCCGTGGTGGAATCCGCTACGGTGTCTTGTTTGGAACTTTTCCAACTTACTGCACCTCCATTCAAAGTAAATACGTATCCAGACTGCGATTTGGAGTCATCCTTATCTGTCTGGAAACTGGCATCTGTATACCCACGTATTACCAAATCTCCTTCTCCATATATTAAGAACACATCCTTAGTTCTTCTTAAGTACTTAAGGATTGTTTTAACAGCCGCCCAGTGATCCATTCCTGGATCCGACTGGTATCTGCTTGTGACGCTCAAAGCATACGATACATCAGGCCTAGTACATAACATAGCATACATGATAGATCCTATCGCGGATGCATAGGGAATCTTATTCATGCAAATCCTCTCGTCTTCTGTGCGCGGACACATAGACTTTGAAAGGTTGATCCCATGCCTGATGGGAAGGTAACCTTTCTTGGATTCCGACATGCTAAACCTTTTTAGCACTCGGTCTATATATGTAGACTGTGAAAGACCGAGCAACCGTTTTGATCTATCTCTATAGATTCTAATCCCAAAGATATAGGTTGCTTCTCCCAGGTCTTTCATGGAGAAAGTTTTGGATAACCAAATTTTAACTGTCTGTAAGACTGAAATATCGTTTCCTATAAGTAAGATGTCGTCGACATATAATACTAGGAATACGACTGCACTCCCACTAACTTTCTTGTACACACAGGGTTCGTCAGGATTTTGTGAGAAATCAAACTTTTTGATTGTCTCATCAAAACGGATGTTCCAACTCCTAGATGCTTGCTTCAGTCCATATATGGATCGTTGAAGCTTGCATACCTTGGTTTTATCAACCGATGTGAAACCTTCAGGCTGTATCATGTATACGTCCTCAAGCAGGTTTCCGTTAAGGAAAGCTGTTTTCACATCCATTTGCCAAATCTCATAATCATAATGAGCTGCTATGGCTAGGAGCATCTGAATGGATTTAAGCATAGCTACTGGCGAATAGGTTTCGTCATAATCAATTCCTTGTTTCTGACGATATCCTTTTGCCACTAATCTAGCCTTAAAGGTAACAATATTACCTTCCATGTCGGTTTTCTTCTTGAAAACCCACTTGCACCCTATGGGTTTAATCCCTTCAGGTGGGTTAACCAAGTCCCATACTTGATTTTCGTACATGGAATCCATTTCCGACTTCATGGCTTCAAGCCATTTGTCCCTTTCTGAACTTTTCAGAACATCTTCATAACTGATAGGTTCGTCATCGCCAATGAGCAACATGTCGTTCGATTCACTTACAAGAAATCCGTATCTCTCTGGAATGTTGCGTGTCCTATCAGACCTACGAAGAGGTGGTGTAGTTTTAGGTTCAACTGATAACTCATCATCATGAATTATCGGTTGTGGGCCTAGACTCGGTGTCTCTGTAATGTCTATTGGAGTTTCTTGAACTTCATCAAGTTCAATGCCACTCCCACTGTTTTCTTGTAAAAGAAATTCTTTTTCTAGAAATACAGCATGCCTTGAAACAAACACCTTTTGTTCCAAGGGATGATAGAATTGGTAACCCTTCGTTTCCTTAGGGTATCCAATAAATAGACATTTATCAGACTTAGCATCCAATTTGTCTGATACAACCCGCTTCACATAAGCGGGACAACCCCATATCTTAAGGTGAGTTAAGTGAGGTTTCTTACTATTCCAAATCTCATATGGAGTAGTAGAGACTACCTTGGTCGGGACTCTGTTTAATAAATAAACAGCTGTCTTAAGTGCATAACCCCAAAAGGATTTTGGAAGAGTTGCATGATTCATCATCGACCTAACCATGTCCATCAAGGTTCGGTTTCGCCTCTCAGATACACCATTATGCTGTGGTGTATATGGCGGAGTCCATTGGGATAATATCCCATTGTCCCTTAGATAATCTTGAAATTCTTGACTTAAGTATTCACCACCCCGATCGGATCGAAGTATTTTAATACTTTTGCCAAGCTGTTTCTCTACTTCATTTCTGAACTCTTTGAATTTCTCAAAGGCTTCAGATTTGTGTTTCATCAAGAACACGTACCCGAATCGTGAGTGATCATCGATAAAGGTGATGAAGTAGCTATAGCCTCCTTGTGCAAGAGTTGACATTGGTCCACATACATCAGTATGTATTAGACCAAGCAATTCTCCCACTGGATTACCTTTTCCGGAAAAGGGTAATTTGGTCATCTTGCCTTTTAAGCATGATTCGCATGTATCAAATGAATCGGGTTCAAATGATTCCAAAATTCCACATCGGTGCAATTCGGTCATGCGTTTCTTACTTACATGGCCAAGACGGCAATGCCAAGTGTAGGAGTCTATTCGATTATCTATTCGAGCACGTTTGTTGCTAACTTCGATATTGAAAACGTCACTGGATAAATCTAACGTGTAGATGCCATTGCACAAAGTTCCATTCCCATAAAGAACACCATTTAAAGTTATGTAACAACAATTGTTACTAAAAGTCAAATGATAACCTTTTTCATTCAAACATGAAATAGATACAATGTTCTTTATTAACGAAGGAACGAAATAACAATTATCCAGTTCTAAGATACGTCCAGTCGGGAGCTTTAGCAAGTATGTTCCGATGGCAACAGCAGCAATCTTTGCTCCATTTCCAACTCGCAAATCTGCTTCTCCCTTGACGAGTCTTCTTCTATTCCTTAGCCCCTGTATGTCATTACATATATGTGAGCTACACCCAGTATCAAGTACCCAGGTATTTGAGGAAATAGAGTGACATTCAATAACGAAGATACCTAAAGAAGATGGGGCATCGGATGCCTTCTTCTTCAAGGACTCAAGATAAATCTTGCAGTTTCTTCGCCAGTGACCCTCTTTGCCACAATGATGGCAAGTGCCTTTTGGTTTCTTTTCAGTCGTTTTAGCCTTTTTCTTCTTTCCCTTATTCTGTTCTTTGGCCTTCCTCTTAGAACCTTTCTTCGAGGAACCAACTAACAGAACTGCCTTTTGTTCCTGCTTTACAGAAGGCTCTACAGACTTCAGCAGGTTGACTAACTCAGGAATGGTAGTTTCCAGCTTGTTCATCCGATAGTTCATCACAAATTGCGAATAACTTTTGGGCAAACAACTCAGAATTAAGTCAATACTTAGTTCATGATCCATTGCAAAACCGAGTGTGTTTAGTCGCTCAATGTACCCCAACATCTTTAGCACAAACTGCGAGGCGGAAGTGCCTTCCTGCATCTTAGTTGTGAAGAGGAGTCTGGAGACTTCGAACCTTTCGGATCTCGCCTGCTCTTCAAACAACTCATTAAGATGGAAGATGATGGTATAAGCATCCATATGCTCATGCTGCTTTTGCAGCTCAGGTATCATAGAGGCTAGCATGATGCAACTTGCAAGTTCAGAATCGGTCATATATTTCTGATAGGCCACCAATTGGTCTGGAGTTGCATCTGCTGGAGGATTTGAGGGAAGTAGATTTTCAAGGACATAAGCAATCTTCTCTGCCTTGAGGACTATCCTCAGGTTTCGAAGCCAGTCCATGAAGTTAGGCCCAGTTAATTTGTTGGTGTCCAAGATGGAACGCAAATTCAGAGAAGACATGATCGAGTGATTAACCTAGAAATACAAATTGAGATTATGTGAGAAGATTTATTAAAGAATGTATCAACATACATAAATTAAATCCTATTTATTTTACGAATTGAGTCACCCTTATTATCAATTCGGGAGATCGTAGGAACATCTCCAAATAGGTTGATATCCAACCATAGATAAGAACAACCATGGCTGTGGCCATCAAGTTCTTCTTAGCTATGAAGGTAGGTAATTATACCGATTACACATCTCATATATGTAACTATCACATTATGCTATCAACTAATTGAATGTTTGCATAAAACATTGGGTTGTTAACTCATTAACAAGTATGTATCATTATACATAGCACCCAACTGCACCTCTCTTTGCATCGACCTTGGCTGTGGCACAACAAATCGATGCTCCAAGCTTAAGGCTGACCCATTAATCAAGAAATAGTTTTAACATGGTTGGAGCTCATTCAACCGCTTAGTCAGGCTTGGATGTGTCCAACAACCAAAACTAATGATTGACCTCTGACTCGAACTATATTATTCATAAACTAATTCCATGGTTTGAACATGTTGAGGTTCAAGTCGGGCATGGATGTGTCCATCAACCCAAGCGAGAAACAAAACTCCGATTCTAACCATATTAATGGAAGGTGTTGGCCTTAATATTTTGTAAGGGGTTTTGTGTCTCATTCTCTTTAAGCACATTCATGACATAAAATTATGTCATGACTAACGATTTCCTTAATAAAGTATGTATGTGACTTAATTTATCAAGTCTCATGAATTAAATTAGGAACCGGATTTCCTAATCATAATTTCATACTTTATTAAAGGAATTGTTTTGGGAAACAATTTCCTAAATTGTCATAATTAATTTCGGAAATAATATGTTCAAGACTTTGATTTCTCTAAATCAAATCTTGTTAAATTAAGAGACAAATCCCTTAATTCAACTACATATTATTTTCATGAAAATCTCATTTAAGAAACTCTATAGGAAACCATTTTCCTAATTAATTTTGGAGACAACAATATGTAAGAGCATCACCTCTTAAACATATTTTATTCATGAATTTAATTAATTACAACAAATTGTTTTCTAAGGGTGGCTCCCCGAGGCTCAGATACCCAAAGAAAAGTAATGTGTTGTAAATTCAATTGGACGGCTCCCCGAGGCTCAATCCAATCAAACATGACAATTTCAATTAAAAATTGGGAAATTAAATTACAACAACTAACTTTAAATTGGACGGCTTCCCGAGGCTCAATCCAAAATAAAGAATTTTGTTGTCAATTTAAAAACCAATTCAAATTTAATTGTCAATTAATTGTCCATGAATTTGTCTAGACTTTCTTAAAAGAAAGTGCCCAAAATTGCGAGATTTCGAAAATTGATTTTCAGAATAATTGTAAGTTTCTGGTACAAAGGAAACTTACATATTTCCAAAATTGGAAAATTTCTAAAATAGAAAAATTTCCAAAATTGGAAAGTTTCCAAAGATGGGAAGTTTCGAAATTATTATAAAATTTCAGAAAATAGAAAATTTCAAACGTTTACGAAATTTCATGAGGATTTCCAAACTTTGAAATTCCTAAATCTAAAATTTATTATAATTTGAAAGTTTCCATAATTGAAAATTTTTTTTTCCGAAATTGAGATCATGACAAAGTTTTCCACAAAACAATTATTTGATTAAGTCGAATACACTATAAGGTTGCATGCTAGATACGAAGTTAAGATAATTTAGGAAATTATTTTATGCAAACTCTTCCGCTGCACGTAAAAATTGTGCCCCATTCCCTTCACCACCTTATACCCACTTGGTTCAGGACACGGTCTATGGTGTCAGTCCCCACTAGGCTGACTACGTCACACCTAGCCCAAGTAATGTCTTACTCGTCCTTTGGATTTCTAATTACTCTCATGTATTTTAGAGACTCTCACTCTAAACATGATATGCTCTGGCCAGAGGCTTTGAGTAACAATCCGACGATAGGCCTGGGTATACATCTCCTCGCAAGGAGTGGTGAATCCTTTGTAGGCTGTTCAAACATCTTCGGGCACTTCGGCTTATACCCGATCATCCTGGGTCCACACCTCCTTGGAGATGCTTGCTTAAGATGTCAAAGTATAAGTCTCCATGACCAAGATGACTTGAACACCGCAAGTCAAAGGAACATCGCACTTAAGCCGCAGTAAGATCTTCATTGACATATCTACATGTAGATTCCCATATGAAGTCTTACAGCTAGTCACTCTAATGAACTAGTTCCCTTAACTAGCATCCATGTTTATCTCCGGACATCCCAATATCACCAGCCAGTGAGAATCAGCTGATTAGAGAATAACCCATGCTAGTCTCAACAGAATTGATGGTGTCCGTTTTTATCAATTCATCGACTAGGGATATTTTCAATACTTCACATTTGCGCATTTAGAGATAATCACTAGTTGTGATCTCATCACAAATTCTCTTATGCTGTGAGTTGTATTGCGGACATTCAGTAGATGAGTTTAAGATCCCAATCAAATACATAAGCATGTATACTCAAATAGTGAATTATCATTTATTAATATAAATGTTTTACAATCATAAGGCGATTGCCTTAGGACACTTCTCTCATATCACTAACACAGATGGCAAAATGCAATTAATATCCCCAAGCATACCAAGGAAACCAAAACTCAATAGTCAGACTTAACCATCTATTATGATTCTCAAATCATAATAAAGGAACATGTAGGAAGATACAACTGGAAATCAAGTAAGGTTTATTCAAGACCAAACAAAATGCAAAATGAGAAAGCAAAGTGTGAATGCAAAGTATAAAAGCAAACAAACATGCAAGTATAAACATGAAGAAAAATAAGAAAAGGAAAGGAAAGGAACAAACTCCACTTTATTCCTGGCGGCTGGAGTCGGTTAAGGAGTAGCATCCATCCAGGTAGTGGTGGGGTTCGGGTGTTTGAGAGAGCATTCTTCACGTGATCAATGTCATAATGCACTGCTCCCCCACACTTCAACTTTACATAAGGAGGTTCTGGTGGTCGGAGACGATTAAGGTTCAAAATCCAATGTAGGGATGAATAGCTCCAAGTACAAGTAAGCTCAACTCCTCCCTCTCTATGCTCTTTGGAAGTTCTTCCAAGAGGTTGGAGTCTATTCAGTTGAGCACCCACTCCAGAAGTCTCCGACGCCCTGCAAAACCATGAAACAAAAATACCTCCCGCACACATGCAGGGTAAGAAAAAGATGAAATACAATCAATCTCTAAATAAAATATATCAAAAAATGCATCACATCCAATAAAATTGATCATAGGCACCTCTATGAGTTTTTTCTAAAAAATTAGGAGATGTACTTACCTTGTCGTGCTGAAAAATACCTGAAGGTGCTACAAGAGTAGATGTGACTGTTGCTTCCTCCTGATCAAGTACATGCTCCACTTCAGGTTCTGGTGGACATTCAACAAACTCAGGTGATTCATGGATTCTTGCTTCCACCATACAAGTCCCTACATTTTCATACTGATTCTCTAAATCTTCTAATGCATCAGTCAATGGTGGTGGTCCCTGGGGCTCAGTGCAATCCCCTACACCTATAGATTCATTGGCAACACATTCTTTATCAACCATATCTGCAACAACCATATTAGAAAAATTAGGACCATCACTAACAATATCATCACAAAATAAAAGATGAGAAAGGTCCTGTGGAGCTTCAGAAATGAGTTTAAGGCTGTCACAAGCTTTTCCATCCATCTCCTCCACTACCTCTATAGATAATGACTGCCCAGTAGGTATGGGTGGTCCCTGGGGCTCAGTGCAATACCCTACACTCTCAAACCTATCCTCTGAAGGCATCTCAATCAATATAGGTGATCCCTGGGGCTCAGTGCAATCCCCTACACCTATAGAGTCATCTGCAACTGGAAATGGATCTGATTCAACTTCCAACTCAGCTGTCTCTGTAGCTAATACCTCCTCTGCCTCATCCGACTAGAATATCCTCTCTAAACATCGATCCTGGTCCCTGCAGTCTGCATCTGACTAATACTGGAGGATATCTGTTCAATTTGTCGTGCTATGTTCTGAAGGGAAGCATCAGTCCTACTCTGATATTGCTGAAATGGAGCCCTAAATTGCTGAAAATCCCTCTCAATTTTCTGTTGAATCTGAGCGCTAATCTGAGTGCTCAACTGAGAATTGAGCTGAGTGCTAAGCTGCTGAAATTGAGTGTTGAGTTGCTGAAAATTCCTATCATGTTGTTGCTGAAATTGAGTGAAAAATGGCTCCAAAGTGAGTGGAAACTCCGGTTCTTGTTGCTGAACCGGTGGGATTCTTGGCAGAGGATCATCCTGGAATGTCTGTAAATTCTGATATGCTGGATATTGCTCAGTAAGTTAACTGTGTGTATCCTCATACCTGAAATATGACTGATCCCCCCAATTAGAATTGTAGGAATTAGAAAATGAATTATACCTATCTGACTGTTGAGGTTGGAAGTATCCGTGCTGCTCTGGAATCTGTTGGGATTGAAAGTATTGAGTCGGGTAATTGCCCTAGTCATTATTGTAGGCGCTAGGAGCTGGATCATAGGTATCTTGATATTGATGTTGAGAATGCAGGGGTTCTTGAGGAAATCTAGCAATCTCTTGGATGAGGTGGCATATAGCAGCTGAATGAGATGGACTAGCACAATTAGTACATATGTGTTCCACTCCCCCAATTTCCGAATTGTAATATTCATTGAAGTCTCCAAATGGTTGAGAGTAGAAATCCATGTTGAACTGAAAGAATTATCTTGGTCTTTCACTGAAACACTGATAAACAAGATTAGAAGACTCAGGAGCATATGATATCAAAACACATGAATGAATGAACATTAAAGCACATGACAATTGCTTTTTTTTTTAATACTTGTGGAAAGATAGAGAAACAATCCTAAAATTATCAAACACCACTACACTCCCCGGCAACGATGCCAAATTTGATAACCGTTTTAGTCGTGTTACGGTTTCAAATACAATTAAAGTATCGAACTCCTCTAAACTAATGCAGTATAGAGTAACTCGAGTCATCTCTCTCAAGGAATGTAGTGATAGGTTAATAATCGTAGGATCGTATGTTATTGCTTTTGAGATTTTGGATATTAAACTAGGGGTTTGGATTTAAAAACTAAGACTACGAAATGAAACAGCAACGCAAGTATAAAATCTAATCCTAATTAATGAATGACAATGCGAGTAAAGAAATCTAATCTAACCTAACTACACTTGACAAGGAAATGAAAGGCAACATAAGGAAAGCAATTAAGGAAATAGAACATTAATGAAACTTAACCTAATCTAACCTAATTACATACTTAAACATAAGAGAACTTGAAACATTCAATTAATACAACGTAGCAAAAAATCTAAGTGGAGATAAACTAAAACAATTTTGGGGCATTTCATCGAACAAGTAACAAGCATGAATCAAAATGAATAAAATTCAAGCAACTTAAACTTAGATGACAGAAATGGATTACAAGCATTCAACAATCAATAAAAAAACATCCCACTACATAAATTCAACAACCAAATCTGATGGAGGGCTGCTGAAAGGAAGAATGGCTAAGATGCGGCGGCTTGCGTCCAAGGCTTGAGGAAGAAGATGGTGCGTTGGTGGAGCTTGGCCTCCCAACCAGGAGAGGAAAAGGAGGAGATGATGATGGAGTGGAAATGGCCGGCCGGCGGCTGCGAGGTGGATGGAGGAACTGCCGGCCCTTGGTGGCGATCGATGGAGAAGAGGGGCGTCGGGTGGAAGAAAGTTGCGATGGCCTGATGATCCCCCTTGGCTGCCCTTATCCCCCTTTTCTACTTCTCCTTTCCACCCTTGATTTCCTCTAATGAGTGGCTGAGATCACTTGCAAGGAAAGTCCATCAATCGTTGTTGCCAGATTCAAGTGGAGGGTTGTGATGATCCGCGCATCCGATCGCCTCTAGACAGCTACTGATCAGTCTGGATGGCTCTGGATTGGTCTGGATGCTCACTGATCGGTCTAGAGACCGATCAGAAGCCTCACAGATCGGTCTGGGGACCGATCAGGATGTGATCAGTAGCTAAAATTCTGAATTCCTTTGTGCCATCTCCTCCTGATCGGTCTGGGGACCGATCAGGCCTTCCCTGATCGGTCTGGTGACCAATCAAGCCTTCCCCTGATTAGTCTGGTGACCAATCAGGCCTTCCCCTGATTGGTCTGGTGACCAATCAGGCCTTCAACAAAATGAGCTTTGAGTTTGATGTCATTCTTAATGGATCCATCTTCGCCCCGGATGTGCCCTAGCTGTCCAAAAATTCAATAGAATGAAATATGAGTGTGAAAATGTAGGAAAATTAATTAACCAATGAAAATACATCCTATTCATAATTATGCATCATTTCATAAATAAATGCACCCCAAAGCCTCAAATTCACTCACTAATTGCACAAAATTTATCCGTCAAAATGCTTGTTATCATCAAGTTAGGTTTAACTTGATGAAAGGTGTTAAGTTGGGTAGAACTTAACCTTGGAAAATGAAAATTGGGAGAAGACATAGGTTAAGGGGGAGGTTGCCCTTTTTGGTTTGCCTTAATTTTCATAGGAAATTATGGTCTCATGCATGAAAATATAGCATTGGGGTCATATAGCATGAAGGTTGGTTTTTGATGTATAAATGCCATGTAAATCAATGCTATGGATGCATTGTGGGTTGACATGGGCAGAGACATCAAGGGGAAACCAAAACTAGGACTTTTTGGTCAAAGGTTGAGTGAACCTTTTTGGTAGTTTTGGGTTTTGTGTCAAACTTGGGAATGGTGATAGATAAATGGTGAAATGTATTTTTTCCAAGTAGGTATGGGTACCACAAAGTTCTCCATAAAATTTGAGAATATTTGGAGATTTGTGAAATTTCTGGCGCATTTCTAAAAATGGCCAGAAAAGCTAAAATTAAGAGTATCAGTCGACTGCCATTTGGGCCAGTCGACTGCCCAGGGTTGATTTGTGTATCAGCAGCTGGTTTGGTGTCAAAATGATGAAAACAAGTGTATGGGGGTCTAGTATACTGTGTTTAGGATCATTGGAGTTTAAAAGAACCAATAATTGGGATATTATTGGGGTCTTTTTGATGTATGGCAAAGGGGGAGAAGTGTTGGGTTTAAGTTGGGAAATCAAACACACCTTTGCTAGAAACTCTAGGATTAGGGGGAGCTGAGATTAAGGGAGAGCATGATTTCTCCATTCTTGGCGTAAGGGGAACATTGGAGAGGTTCTTAAAAAGCCTTTGTAAGTCCAATGAAAGGGGAGCTTGGGTGAAGCTTTAAAAAGCCCGTTTTGGTAAAAATTCCAAACTTGGAGGGTTAGGTGTGAAAAATTCTAACTTGGAGGGTTAGGTGTTGAAAAGTCCTAACTTGGAGGGTTAGGTGTAAAAAGTCCTACCTTAGAGGGTTAGTTGTAGAAAATTCCTAACATGGAGGGTTAGGTGTGGGATGCCTTGGGATAGGATCCATGTATGCATTGCATATGCATTTGTTTAGCATTTTTTTACTATTTACTATTAATTGTTTCCCTAACTTAAATGTATTGCCAAACATTAAAAAGGGGGAGATTGTTGAGGCAATCGACCATAAGATGGTCCAGAGTGACCATGAGTTTTGATGTTTAGGCAAAGGGTTTAAGTTAGGTTTACCCTTGTGTTCTTATATGTGTATGTTGAGTGTGCAGGGTTGTACATGTTACACATATGGACTTGACTGGACAGCCTCGGTACGGTGAAGGGTGGCATGGAGACAAGCTGGAGGCTTGTGTGTGCACCTGAGGGACTTTGATATGGAAGGACGATGAGATGAGGGGCGCAGACTTCGAAGCATGCGTGAAGGATAGCATGGAGGCAAGTTGGAGGCTTGCGTGCATCCGAGGGACGGGAGCTGAAGATGAAGAGGGCGCGAAGGCAATAGTCGAGGCTGTTGAAGAGGAGTTAGTTGAGTCGTGAGGGTACGAGTGCTGTGTGATTGTACTCGGGAAATCCTAGGGTTCGAGTGAGGAGTGAAATGTACTCGAGAAGGGTAAACCTTAGGTGTGTGAGTAGGGCAGTCGACTGCCCTTGGGGCGGTCGACTGATGAACCTCACAGAATGATCTTAGGCCTGGACTAGTCGACTTCCCTGGGAGCAGTCGACTGGGCCAGTCGACTACCCCAGGGGCAGTTGACTGGTAGCGGCTGGTGAGTCGGCAAAAATTTGAACGTTGGGGTTGTTGTTGGTGCAGAATGCACCCAAGTCAAACCTGTGTTTTGATAATGGCAACATAAGTCAAAAGTTAAGTCTTTCTTGTTTTCTAACAAGTTAATCAAGTGTGCAGTGAAAGCCCTAGCAAAGGATCGCTAGGCACTGGCGAAGGAATGCCAGAGTTAAAAGCCCTAGCGAAGGACTGCTAGGCGCCAAGCAAAGGATAGTCTGGGACTGAAGACCTAGCGAAGGACTGCTAGGCGCTAGGCGAAGGACAGTCTGGGACTGAAGACCTAGCGAAGGACTGCTAGGCACCGAGCGAAGGACAGCTCGGCATCCAAGCCCTGACAAAGGACTGCCAGGCAAAAGTCCAACCAAAGGAGCGGTTGGCATCAGGTAAATTCTCCCGAGAGGAGTAGGTGAGGACGCGTTCCCCGTCGAGGGAACAGTAGGCGTCGGTTCGACCTAGGACTCCATTTTGGAGACCAAAGTCAGAACCAAGACAGCTAAGGCTGTATAAAATAATAAATTAATTGTGTTATTGTGTTTTGGACTAACCCTGGATGCAGGACCGAAGGAACGTGTGTCTGTAACTCAGAAAGCCTCAAAGGAGTGAGGCAGCAGCTGAGTAAGGCGCCCTGAGTGTCCAGGGCGCCCTCAAGGTGAACCAGAACCAAGCGAAGCAAAAAGAGCTTCGGCTGCTTACTGGGCAAGGCGCCCTCAGCAGCGAAGGCGCCCTCGTTAGCGAAGGCGCCCTCAGCAGCCAGGGCGCCTCCATGCCCAAGACTACGAAGCCAGCTTTATCCACTGCCGAGATTTCTGCGCAGAAGAAGTCAGCCAAGGCGCCCTCTGTGACCAGGGCGCCCCAGAGGTCAAACCTCATCCCTATTTCGGTGGGATAACGCTTGACCGAGCGAAGCGCGGATCGGCTGACACGTGGCAGGGCGCCCCCGACGTCCAGGGTGCCCTAGGTGCTATAAATAGCACCCCTCGACCCCAAGCTTTACATCAACTTCGAACCAAAGCTTCCACGCTCTTCTGTGCTCACGCCTTGCTCCGGGAACTGCCCAACTCGAGCTGACGACGTTCCGCTGCTCCGGAAAGTCGACCTACAATCGGACGTCGGTAAAAGAAGAGATTAATTTTTTATTAGAAAGTTTATTGTGCTATACTTGTAAATCCTTTATTGTAAACTGATTTTGCGTTCATATAGAATTGCCCAAAGTAAACGATCAACGATCGTGGGCCTTGGAGTAGGAGTCGACCTAGGCTCCGAACCAAGTAAAAAATACTGTGTTCACGTGTTTTGTTTATTTCCGCTGTGCAAATTACTCTCCATAAATTCGAAAAGTTTTTGTCGATATTCACCCCCCCTCTATCGACTCTATCGATCCAACAAGTGGTATCAGAGCGGGGTTATTCAAACTTGGTGCAACCACCAGTTTGAAAATTTCTTTTCGGATTTTCAATTTTTTTTTAAAATATTTTTTTTTCGTTCGTTTTTTTTAATCGAGGTTGGTGCAACACCCCTCAATATTTTATTTCCTGATCCAGCACTACTAATCCAAGACCTAGTCTTGGAAAATTTGTTTTTCTGTTAGTTTGTTTTTTAGATCCAATGGCCATGCAAGAAGGATTCAGCACAGCCAGACCTCCACTTTTCAGTGGAGAAGACTTTTCTTACTGGAAAAGTCGTATGGAGGTCCACCTGAAAACTCAGGTGGATATGTGGATCATCATCCAGTCCGGTCTGGAGATCCCCAAAAACGCCGAAGGACAACCACAAAGCTACTCTGAATGGGACAACTCCCTTAAACGCAAAATAGAAGCCGACGCAAAAGCGACACAAACCCTACAATGCGAGCTGACAAGGGAAGAGCTGAACCGCGTGGGCCCCTTCAATAGTGCAAAGGAGCTATGGACAAAACTGATCGAGCTGCACGAAGGGACTTCAGACACTCGGATCAGCAAGAGGGATCTGCTACTAAACAAACTCTACACTATCAAGATGGCCGACAACGAAACAGCAGCCCAGCTCCACGCACGAATCCAAGAGGTAATGAACGGTCTTCACACAATAGGTCACAAGGTTGAAAACCGTGACCTGATAAGGTATGCTCTAAACGCCTTCCCTAGAAACACCTTGTGGGCATCTATGGTAGATGCATACAAGGTCTCTAGGGATCTTTCTAAAATAAAATTAGACGAACTATTTTCTGAACTAGAACTGCACGAACAAACTAACACCAATATGGTTGAGAAAGGTGTTGCTTTTCTTGTAGGCAAGACTGGAAGAACAACGAAGAAGAAGCCTGAACCTGAAACCGAATCTAACTCAGACTCAGATTCAGAAGAAGAAGAAAGAGATCAAACTAAGCTGGTCCGGCACGCTCGAAGCTACTACAAGGAGCTGAAGAACCGAACCAACAAACGAAAAACCGGCCGAAGAAAGGACGAACCAACTGAACCAGCAAACAAGCCCAATGTGACCTGCTACGAGTGCAAGAAAAAGGGCCACTACAAGTCAGAGTGCCCTAACCTAAAGGAGACTAAAAAGTCGAGAAGAAAGAAGGCACTACAAGCAACCTGGGACGAGTCTTCCTCAGAAGAAGAAGAAGAGGCACCCCAGTCCAACCTCCTAGCTCTGACCGCCTCAGATAAAGTCGAGACAGAGTCAGAACCAGAACAAGAGGACGGCGAGATGACCTTCACAGAAGACGGAGAAATTAAGGTAACAGGTTTTAATAGATCGCAATTAAGTGAACTAATTTCTTTTCTTTCTCGAGATTTGGCAAAAGCCAAACTCCGGGTCGAAACCCTCCGACAGGAAGTAAAACTCCTGAAAGAGGGAGCTGACTCTAAACCCTTAACCGAGAAGGTTCAGGAAGGAACTCCTACTCAAGTTGAAAAACTTGAAAAGGAGAACTCCTCCCTGAAAACTCAGGTTAAGGATTTTAGAACAGCTTTAGAACGATTTACATCTGGTTCCAAGGGTCTTGACATGATCCTTGGAAAACAGAAATCAGTTCTAAATCGATCCGGACTTGGCTACCGAACCAAATCCCGACAAAGATCATATTTGACTGTACTGAATCAGTCCAGAGGAAAAATTCAGGCATGGGTACCTAAACTATGCCTGAACCAACCTACTGGATCAAATCAGTATTGGATTCCCAAGGACAAGATTCACATCTTGCCTAACCATCACCGTGGCTTTAGTCCAGGGGGAGCCAAACTGAAAACTATTTTTATTATTAGATAAACTTGTTATTCTTGATTTAAATTGCTTGATTGATTGGTCATTTAATTTCTGCAATATACCATGCTTAGACTTAGGCTAGCTTAAGGACCAAACAAACTTAACTGAAACTTGAAAACATAGTATTGGGTGGAGGTGAGATGATAGTACGTTGGGGAAACTAATTCTAATAAGATCAAGTTTACTTGGTCTCTTTAGACTGGTGAAACCAGCCGAAGCTACCGATCCAAAATCTAAACTAGTTAGACTAGAAATTTTTCAAAAATAATTTTGAAAATGAAATTTCATCAAAAGGCTTTGTCAAGGAAAGGGTGGATGATCCCATAAGGCTTCGGCCAAAGAAGGCCTAGTGCCTCGCCAAGACCTGGAAGCCAATTTTTGAAATTCAAATTCAAATTAATTTTTCTCAAATTCGAATCTAACATAAAATTTCAGCTAAGTATAGATTTAAAAATTTCAAAATTAATTAATTAAATTTTCAAAATTTAATTATCCTTTAAAATTAATCAAAATTTTCAAAATTATCAAAAACTGTCTCACAAAACCTATAAGGTTAACATGATTGAAAACCCTAGATTTGGGTGAGACAGACTAGGCAGTGAAACTCAATTTAAGCTATTCCTGATTCTAATTGGATCCAAATCAAAAAGATTCTTTATGCGTAGGAACATAAAGATTTGGACCAATGGATGTTGGATAGCGGTTGCTCCAGACACATGACTGGAGATAAATTGAAATTCACCAAGCTCAAACTCAAAAACCTAAGCTCAGTGGCATTTGGCAATAATGCCACACTCAAGGTAATTGGGTCAGGTAACATTGAGCTTAAATCTGATTTCATTATTAAGAAAGTTCTATTGGTTGAAAACTTTAATTTTAACTTGCTTAGCATAAGTCAGTTACGTGATTCTGGTTATAGAGTTACTTTCAACAGTTCCAACTGCCTAATTAAAAATGAACAAGACTCAGAAATCATACTTAAGGGCACTAGGAAAAACAATGTATACACTATAAATCTTCCTCTTATACCCAAATGTATGTTAACACAATTAGAACAATCAACCCTCTGGCATAGGAGATTAGGACATACCAATTTAAGAACTATCTCAAAGATTACCCAACTTGGCTTAATCAAAGGTATCCCCAACATCAAAAATAATGAAAACCTAATATGTGAATCATGCAATCAAGGTAAGCAAACCAAATCCAATCACAAACTAATTCAGTCTGATTTAACTCAAGCCACACTTTAGCTCCTGCACCTTGACATATTTGATTCACATGGAGCCAAGTCACTAAGCAGGAACTGATACTGCATAGTAATAGTTGATGATTACTCTAGATTTACCTGGGTTAGGTTCCTAAAAACCAAAGATGAAACCCTAAATCTATTTATTGAATTCTGTAAACTAATTGAAAATCAAAATGACACTAAAATTAAAAGACTTAGGAGTGATCATGGGGGAGGGTTTGAAAATCAAAAATTTGAGGAATTTTGTAAGGTAAATGGGTATTTACATGAATTTTCATGTCCTAGAACCCCCCAACAAAATGGGATAGTTGAGCGAAGGAATAGAACATTACAAGAAGCCGCTAGGGCTATGCTCAATGAATTTAAACTAGCAAATCAATTTTGGGCAGAAGTAACTAGTACAGCCTGTTATATCCAAAATAGGGTTTTGATCAACAAAAGACACAACAAAACTCCCTATGAACTGTACTACCATAGACTCCCAAACCTACATTACCTAAGGGTCTTTGGGTGCAAAGTCCATATCCTAAACACCAAAGACTATCTAGGAAAATTTCAATCCAAATCAAACCCAGGTATTTTCCTAGGATATTCAACCACAAGTAGAGCCTATAGAGCTTACAACAAACAAACTAAGAAAATCGAAGAAACAACAAACCTAATTTTCGATGAAGAAATCAATTCAACATCTAATAATCCAGACCCAATTTCATCAAACTCTGACCAAGAAAACAATGAACCAATTATTGAACCATTAATTGAACCCTTACACGAACTAACTATTGAACCAATGAATGAATTAACTGAACCAAGAATCGAACCAACAAATGAACCAGCCAAAAGAGTCGAGTCAAATAGTGAACCAAATCGACCAGCTGGACCTGAGGCTGAACCAAGCTCTAGAAGAACCAAGAAACCCAGACTTAGTCACCCAACCGATCAAATTGTGGGTGATCCAACTCTAGGAGTCAGGACTAGGTCTTCCTATAGGAACCTTAGCCAAATAGCTATGATATCAAAAATTGAACCCAAAACTATAGAAGAAGCCCTACCTGATCCTGATTGGATCATAGCGATGCAAGAAGAACTAGCTCAATTCGAAAGAAACCAAGTATGGGAATTAGTACCCAAACCTGAGGGCAAATCCATCATTGACACTAAGTGGGTCTTTAGGAATAAGCTGAATGATCAAGGAGAAATAGTCAGAAATAAAGCCCGCTTAGTAGCAAAGGGTTTCAGCCAAGTAGAGGGATTAGACTATAATGAAACATATGCCCCAGTAGCTAGACTTGAGTCCATTAGGATGTTGTTAGCCTTTGCATCCCATAAAGGATTTAAGTTATATCAAATGGATGTAAAGTCAGCCTTCTTAAATGGATTCATAAAAGAAGAAGTTCATGTAGGACAACCCCCAGGGTTTGAGGACTTAGATAAACCTAACTACGTTTACAAACTAACTAAAGCATTATATGGATAAAACAAGCACCTAGGGCCTGGTATGAACGATTATCAACCTACTTAACTTCTAAAGAATTTAAACAAGGCGAAATTGACTCAACATTATTTATTAAAACCCTAGGAAAAGATATATTTATTGCCCAAATTTACGTAGATGACATAATCTTTGGATCCACCAACACCAACTTTCTAAAAGAATTTGTCAAGATAATGGAAGATGAATTTGAAATGAGCTTAGTTGGTGAGCTTACATTTTTCCTAGGACTACAAATCAAACAAACTAGGGATGGTAACTATGTTCATCAATTCAAATATGCTAAAGAGTTAATAAAGAAATTTAAAATGGATAACTCTAAAAGCATAAGTACCCCCATGGCCACTAATATAAAAATAGATAGTGACCCTGATGGTAAACTAGTGGACCTTAAGATTTATAGGAGTATGATAGGTAGCCTATTGTACCTTACAGCCAGCAGACCTGATATTCTTTTTGCTGTAGGGATGTGTGCTAGATACCAAACCTGTGCTAAGGAAACGCACTTAGCAGCCCTAAAAAGAATACTAAGATATGTAAAGGGCACCCTAAATGTAGGGATTTGGTATCCTAGAACCTCAACTTTTGATTTAACAGGATACACAGATTCTGACTATGCAGGCTGTAAGTTAGATAGAAAGAGCACAAGTGGAAGCTGCCAACTGTTAGGTCAGAGTCTAGTTAGTTGGTGCAGCAGAAAACAACACTGTGTAGCTCTATCCACAACTGAAGCTGAGTATGTGGCATTAGGAGAATGTGTGGCTCAACTTTTATGGATGATGCACACACTTAAGGACTTTCAGCTCAACTACACCCAAACTCAAGTATTTATTGACAATATAAGTTCAATTAATTTAACTAAGAACCCAATTCAACACTCCAGAACCAAACATATAGAAGTCAA
>JAGFNQ010002475.1:1184495-1224160 GCA_024364735.1 Boesenbergia rotunda | reverse complement strand
AAAGGTTGGGTTTGAAGAAATACTTAAGCTCTTAAAACTTTTAAAATTTTGCTAAGTAATTTTGCTAAGTACTCTAACTTAGAATTTTTTTTCTTCTCTCTCAAGCTTTCAAAATTTTGCTAAGTACTCTAACTTAGAATTTTTTTTGGTCAAGCTTTCAAAATTTTGCTAAGTACTCTAGCTTAGAATGTTTTTCTCAAGCTTCCAAAATTTTGCAAAGTACTCTAGCCTTTCAAAAGGTTGTTACTTAAGCCTGTCAAAATTATGTTTACTCTAAAGCTTAAGTTTTTTTTAAATTTGTTAAACACTTAAGTGTTTCAAAACCTACTAAGTACTTAAGCTTGTTATATCCTACCGAGTATTTAAGCTAACATTTTGAGTACGTTAAAACTTAAGACTTTAAAATTTCTTAAGTACTCAAATTATGCTCTACTATGTATTGTTTTCAAAATACAAGTAATGTCTTTAAAATCCCACGAATTTTTGAAAAATCTAGGGGGAGATTCCTTCCAGGGGGAGGGAACAAAAGTTAAAACTTTTTCATGTCTTGCTTAAAACTTAACTTTTTGAACTAGGGTTGCCATAAATCAAAAAGGGGGAGATTGTTGGTGCAGAATGCACCCAAGTCAAACCTGTGTTTTGATAATGGCAACATAGGTCAAAAGTTAAGTCTTTCTTGTTTTCTAACAAGTTAATCAAGTGTGCAGTGAAAGCCCTAGCAAAGGATCGCTAGGCACTGGCGAAGGAATGCCAGAGTTAAAAGCCCTAGCGAAGGACTGCTAGGCGCCAGGCAAAGGATAGTCTGGGACTGAAGACCTAGCGAAGGACTGCTAGGCGCCAGGCGAAGGACAGTCTGGGACTGAAGACATAGCGAAGGACTGCTAGGCACCGAGCGAAGGACAGCTCGGCATCCAAGCCCTGACAAAGGACCGCCAGGCAAAAGTCCAACCAAAGGAGCGGTTGGCATCAGGTAAATTCTCCCGAGAGGAGTAGGTGAGCACGTGTTCCCCGTCGAGGGAACAGTAGGCGTCGGTTCGACCTAGGACTCCATTTTGGAGACCAAAGTCAGAACCAAGACAGCTAAGGCTGTATAAAATAATAAATTAATTGTGTTATTGTGTTTTGGACTAACCCTGGATGCAGGACCAATGGAACGTGTGTCTGCAACTCAGAAAGCCTCAAAGGAGTGAGGCAGCAGCTGAGTAAGGCGCCCTGAGTGTCCAGGGCGCCCTCAAGGTGAACCAGAACCAAGCGAAGCAAAAAGAGCTTCGGCTGCTTACTGGGCAAGGCGCCCTCAGCAGCGAAGGCGCCCTCGTCAGCGAAGGCGCCCTCAGCAGCTAGGGCGCCTCCATGCCCAAGACTGCGAAGCCAGCTTTATCCACTGCCGAGATTTCTTCACGGAAGAAGTCAGCCAAGGCACCCTCTGCGACCAGGGCGCCCCAGAGGTCAAACCTCATCCCTATTTCAGTGGGATTACGCTTGACCGAGCGAAGCGCAGATCGGCTGACACGTGGCAGGGCGCCTCCGACGTCCAGGGTGCCCTAGGTGCTATAAATAGCACCCCTCGACCCCAAGCTTCACATCAACTTCGAACCAAAGCTTCCACGCTCTTCTGTGCTCACGCCTTGCTCCGGGAACTGCCCAACTCGAGCTGACGATGTCCCGCTGCTCCGGAAAGTCGACCTACAATCGGACGTCGGTAAAAGAAGAGATTAATTTTTTATTAGAAAGTTTATTGTGCTATACTTGTAAATCCTTTATTGTAAATTGATTTTGCGTTCATATAGAATTGCCCAAAGTAAATGATCAACGATCGTGGGCCTTGGAGTAGGAGTCGACCTAGGCTCCGAACCAAGTAAAAAATACTGTGTTCGCATGTTTTGTTTATTTCCGCTGTGTAAATTACTCTCCATAAATTCGAAAAGTTTTTGTCGATATTCACCCCCCCCTCTATCGACTCTATCGATCCAACAGTTCCAAAGGTCGAATTTGGCTGGCACCTGTCGACTGCCCTGGGAGTAGTCGACTGGTGGCGAGGGTTTTAGCCCGAGTCCTATTTAAAGAGGACTTCGTGGTGGCTGAGTTTTCTGACGAATCATGTCTTGGTTAGAGGCAAGATAGTAGTCTTTGTGCTCATGTCTTCTCAAAGTGCTGTGGTGAGGTTTCTCCACCCATAAGGAGCGACAGAGCTAGCCGGAGATTATCCGGGGATTGATCCACCGACGGATTCTTAGATTAGTCACCCGTCCGAGATGGATACCAAGTAAATCTTCCGTGTTAGCATTGGTTAGTTAGTTTTATTATTTTTATTGTATATTTCACTTGCGCAACTAACCTTGTAGGAAGAAAGAATTCGAAGAAATGCTATTCACCCCCCCTCCCTCTAGCGGACACAAACGATCTAACAGAGTTGAGGGGTCAATAAGTAATGCTTATCTGGTTGAAGAAGCATCTTCTTTTTGCTCATATTATTTTGCTGATCATGTGAAAACCAGACATCGTTAATGTCCTAGAAATTTTGATGATGCTCGGCCGATAGACCCATTGATGCTTTCTATTTTCAAGTACCTAGCAAAGCAATTGGTGCATTTTCATCTAGATGGTTAACTGAACAGGAATACCATGCTATAAGAACATGCATACTTCTAAACTTTCATGAGATCAAACTATATATAAAGTAAGTTAACTTCTCTAATAAAATTGTCATTCATTTAAAATGTTACGATGAGGATTTTAAATGTTTTAATTATATAATAAATTCTTTGTCAGCATATACGAACAACAACTATATCCGTAAAATCCATCATTTGGTGCAAGTGAGATAGCTATAAAGTTAGAGACAAAATTTGCGTTATGGTTCCAAATATATGTAAGTTAAAGCAATTTTAATTTATTAAAATTTGAGTTATAAGAAATATTATTCAATCTCCTAATTTATGTTAAAATTAATTTTATAGGTGAAAGATCGTAGAATTTCAAATGTCGAAGATGATAGGATATTAATTCTTGCATCAGGTCCTCTCCGTAAAATAATGGTTTACTTTGGTAACTATTTTAATGACCTCAAATTCCACGTCAAACACCGTGAATCAAGCAAGTTAACTTACAATTCTGCTATATGCGTCAAAGGATCTATGGAGAATAGTAACATTGAGTTTAATTATTATGGTATACTTGACGAAATCATAGAGGTTGAATACCTTGTATTACCTTTAAAAAGTTGTGTGTTGTTCAAATGTGCATGGTACGATCCGACCCCAAGAATAGGTACTCAAATACATCCAAATTACAATTTAGTTGAGGTTAATGCCAACAAAAGATTCAATAAGTTTGAACCTTTTATCTTTGGAGTACAAGCGGGTCAAGTTTTCTATCTTGAATACCCTAAGAGGAGACGAAGATCTAGTCAATGGTTGTCTGTTTGTTGAATGAAGGCTCTCTCAACTATAGAAATGTCAAACACCCTCACTACTCTAAACCATGATGAATTTCAGAATGATTACGTGGAGAGATATTCAGTTGATTCACAACTCCATTCTACATCCCAATTACTTGTAGATATTAACGTCACTTACGAGGATATAGATGATGGAGATATATCCAGCAGTGATGAACTTGTTGAGCTAACAGAGTCTAGCGATGAGTATTTAGAAGCTGCTAACTATTTAAATAGAATTTTAAATGAAAAAATGGTTATATATATATATCCGCTCTGCGACTTAACATTGGAACTGGAACGGTAGAGTCCACAACGATTGCCACGACTATTCCGGTGAACCGTGATATGAATCAATTATGTCCCAGGACATAAAACCTAAAGTAGAAGACAAAGAATGAGCTGGTGCATATGTTTTTAATAAAAAAAACTAACTGTGGGGTGAATTGAGGTTTACTGAGTTTTATGTATTGAGTTGTATAAGTTACTTGCAAATAAACATGCTATGCATATATGGATCTTGTACTAAGAAATACATTAACATGATAAAAATGCTTTCTGTATATTCTTTTCATGTTCTTGTAAAAATATTAAATGATCGTGTCAAATATATGGATTGTGTAAAAGTATTCTGCCACTTCAGGCTTCTTAGGAAGAAAGGTAGAATCATTTTTTTCTTTATGTTTTACTTGTCAAGATACTCAACTCTTTTTTTTCATTATATTCATACTCCCTGATTATTAGATAGACTCCGGATTGAAAAGAATAGTTGATAATCAAGCACCTGAAATTGATTCTAACAAAAGATGTTAGTTTTTTTTATAAGAGATGGTGAAATTAGCTTACTCGATGCCTCTTTTATATAGTTTGGTAGCTATTATGGAACCTACACATTGTATTTATTGCTGGAAATTAAAGAGTCAAACTAATTATTTTAACTTTCTTTGTTTGCTTTTTGTTCTATGATTCCATTAATTTGGTTCAAGTTTAAAGTGCATGATTTTGATAGGATATGCTTGTATTTTTGGACTACATTTGATTAGGGGTAATGTGATACAGCTTGTAATGTAATTAGCCCTGTAATTCAGATTATATGTGATTAGCCTTGTAATCCAGATTATAAAACTTTAACTAGCTTTTGTAATGCATATTACATTACATTACAGTTTCAAAATTGTACAAAACAAAGTAATCAATCTTGTAACGTAATCCTGATTATATTACAAGACTTATTACCTCTCAGCAAATATAGCCTTAGTGTTGATAACTTTGGTTGTTTCATTCACCTAGTTTCTTAGTTTGGGTTTCATATATGTGATCAAACAACACACAATTTTGTTTTCCTTGACTAAAAGATGAGTCTCTAGTGCAATATTGGTTATATGAACTCTCAAATTTATTTATTTTTTTATCTAATTAAAAAGAAAAGCATAGAGTTGCATTGAAACACCGAATGTGCTTCTTCTTCTTGGCCCCATCCCTACAACTCAAATTAGATTTCAAAGGAATTAAATTAAGTTTAGGGTTTACCTCTTTCTTACCCGGTGGACACTTGTCCTTGTAATGCCCCTTCTCATTGCATCCAAAACAAATGATGTGGTCTTTTGATTTTGCTTTGGCGGAGGTGCTAGGTAGGTTGACTTCTTCTTTAGCCTTTAATGAAGTGGATGATCCCTCATCTTCTTGTGTCACTTCACTTGACGAGGTGGATGATACTTCTTCTTCTTTCTCCTCCTCGGATGTTTAGCTCCTCTCTTCATCCGATTGGTCCTTCTCCTCCTCTTGAACCAATGAGCCCTTCTCCTTAGGTTCCCCCACTTCTTGTGCTTATATAGGATTTTCATGAGGAGCTATCACCTTACTCCATAGCTCATGAGCATTCTTGTATTTACCTATATAACTCATCATATCATTAGGCAAAACATTAATTAATATTGAGATTACCTTCTCATTTGCCTTTGATTGTGATTGTTACCTTGATCCAATATCTTGGTCGGAGCTTCTTCCCATACTTGTCTCTTGGGACTTCAAATTGTTCTTTGATGGCCATCATCATTTCCCAATCCATGTCGAACCATGTCTTCACCCGCAACCTCTAATAATCGAAATCGTTTCGATTATATGGAGATGAGATTCGGATGTCCCATCCTAGAGATCCTTCTCCCTCCATCTTCCTCTATTGCTTTGCTGCTTTAGTGGTTAGTCCAATAAGAGCGACCTCGCTCTGATACCAATTGTACGATGATCGGATGCCAGCTAGAGGGGTGAATAGCTTCTGGCCCCCAATTACGATTTCTCTTTCTACACTTGTTAGTTTGCACAATAGAAATATAATTAAACTAAACTAACAAACACAAATAAGAAGACAAACCTATTTATCGTAGTTCGGAGATAAAGCTCATACTCTACGGCAGTCCGTAAGATTCGGTGGATAACTCCACGGAAAACCTCCGGCTAGCTCGTGTAGCTCCTTGTGGGTGGAGAAACCTCGCCACAACACCGCACACGCACACCTGAGCTTGCAGACTACTAATAAGCTTTAACCAAGCTTATTTCATCAACCTTGCTCGAGTAAACCGAGTTCCCATAAATAGAACTTGTTTGTTGATCTAGTCGTTACCAGTCGACTGGTGCCAACACCAGTGAACTGCTCGAGCCGAATTCAAATGTTACAGCCCAACATTTGAATTTTAGCTGACACCAATCAACTGCACAGAAGATCAGTCGACTGATCTTTCTGTGACCTCCACCAGTCGACTGATCCCATACCAGTCAACTAGTAAAATCTTAAACCTAGGGTTTCCCTTCACAAGTATAATCACTCATCACTCGGCCTCGCCCGACCAATCTAGACCTAGCCTTCTAGCCTCCTCCATCAGCCTCGCGTCCCTCGGATGCTTCTCCTTCCTTCAAGTCTTGCCTTCCAGAGCTTCCTTCAACCTTGGTCATTGTTGTCGGGTCCACGGTCCCTCTTGACTCTTACTTGCAACCTTGATTATTGCCTTCAAGCCATCTTCATTTTAGCTCTCATCCATCAGATGTATACAAGCCCGTGGCTCGTCTCCATGTCATTCATCGCGTATGCTTCGAAGTGCACTTCGCTCGGCTCATTATTGCTGCCTTGTCTGGCGGTCTCTCGGATGCACCATCTTTCACCGAACCCGAAGCCATCAAACTGATTCTATGTGTATCCTGCAGAACCTGCACATTCAAATACACATATCAAATACAAGGGAAAATCTAACTTAAATTCTTTGCCCAAACATCAAAATACATGGTCCCACGAACCATAGATTGCCTCAACAGAAAAGATAATTCCTGCATTCAGAGGAATTTTATGATTTGATAGCTAGTTGGCTCGTCTGAATGGTACGATATAAAGTAGACGACACCCTCCAATAGCTGTGGGAGAGCGGGCATTTGCCTGTTAATACAGTCCTCCCCCCGTTACCTATCCAAGATCAATGATGGCATTCCTGAGGAAGGAAGACATAGCTGTAACGCCCGCTTTTTTTTTCCTAAAGCGGCGTTACGCTAACATACTTAAGGCATGTAACATCATACTGCAGCGGAATAACTTAAACTTTACATGCCCCTACTACCATTTCTAACATAGTGACATGGACACTAGACATATAGACTTCATACTTAAACATCATGTCATAACAAGCTTAACATCATGTCATGAGGTTCATTTCATATCATGCATAACATCATGTCATAAGGTTCATATCGTATCATGCATAACTTCATGTAATAAGTTTCCATAAGTCACTAATCGAGCATATACTTAACAAAAGTAAAGTTCTTAGCATAACGGCAAACGTTTGATTTCATGTGCCAAGTCACTATCACACACATATAATCTTGCCCTCCTGCTGCTTCCTCATGGTCCCCTTGCATGATCTGCGGTATAAGGAAAAAGACTATAAGCACACAGGCTTAGTAAGACTCTTTCCTACTCACTAAAATCATTCGTCATTCATTCACAATCATATGGAACATAAGCATCATAAACATTTCTATCATAGCATAAAGCATAAACATAGGCATAAATCTAATTAAACATTCTTATCATGGCATGAAGTATAAACATAGGCATACACATAATTAAACATTCTAAGCATGGCATCATTCATGGCATGAACATAAGCATAAGATGTAAATCAACCATAGGCATAATTTCTAGCATATCAAGCATAGACATCGTAAACATTCTAAGCATGGCATGATACACGGCATAGCATAACTTAATAAACTTTCCTAGCATGGCATGAGACATGGCATAAATATAAACATAAGATATAAACCAACCTATATGGCATAACATAGGCATACATTCTAGCATATCATAAGAGCATCTTCTTACCATAATCATAACATGGATCATTCATTCTCATACATATCTTTTAACATGGAGCACAAGCATAACACATCATTATCATAACATAATGCATAACATGTATGAATGCATGGGTGGAATGCATATACATATGGATGCTTAACTTTTAAAATCATACTTTTAAAATGCTTAAACATAATCATCATAACATTTGGGGTCCCCGGCTTGTACCACATACATACATCATAGTGCGCATCCCTAGCATGTCCGAGGTAGCGAGCCTCGACCTACTAGGGTAAGGACAGCATAGTCGGTAGTCCCCGAACCGAGGCGTTCTCAAGGAGCCCATCCCTGTTGCACAGCTCCGGTAGTGCCAGAACCGTGGACAGCTTCGGTAGTCCAGAACCGGGGCATTCTTAAGGTGCCCATCCCTTGGACCCATACTTGGGTCCGGTACAAGCCCATTCATAAAGTAAAATACTTTGCATGCTTCATCATTCATAAGACATTCATAGCATACTTATCATGGCATCATTCTTATCATGAACATGATCATAACATATTTATCATGGCATCCTTCTTATCATGAACATAGACATAACACACTTGTCGTGACATCATTCTTATCATGAACATAAACGTAACATACTTATCATGACATCATTCTTATCATGAACATAAACATAAGATACTTATCATGGCATCATTCTTATCATAACATACAAACATAATGTATGGTGCTTAAGGTTAGGGTTATGGGTAACTTAATTTCCATCACATGCTTGAACCTTTACGTATACTTTATAATGAGCATAAACTGATAGTGATATGAGAGAAGTGTCCTAAGGCAATCGGCTTATGATTGTAAACATTTATTTTAATAAATGATAATTCACTATTTGAGTATACATGTTTGTGTATTTGATTAGATCTTAAACTCATCTACTGAATGTCCGCCATACAATTCACAGCATAAGAGAATTTGTGATGGGATCGCAACTAGTGATTATCTCTAAATGTCCAAATGTGAATTGTTGGAAATATCCCTAGTCAATGAATTGATAAATACGGACATTATCAATTCTGTTGAGACTAGCATGGGTTATTCTCTATTCAGCTGATTCTCACTGGCTGGTGACATTGGGATGTCCGGAGATAATCATGGATGCTAGTTAAGGGAACTAGTTCATTGGAGTGACTAGCTGTAAGACTTCATATGGGAATCTACATGTAGATATGTCAATGAAGATCTTACTGCGGCTTAAGTGCGATGTTCCTTTGACTTGCGGTGTTCAAGTCATCTTGGTCATGGAGACTTATACTTTGACATCTTAAGCAAGCATCTCCAAGGAGGTGTGGACCCAGGATGATCGGGTATAAGCCGAAGTGCCCGAAGATGTTTGAACAGCCTACAAAGGATTCACCACTCCTTGCGAGGAGTTGTATACCCAGGCCTATCGTCGGATTGTTACTCAAAGAAAAACCTCTGATCAGAGTATATCATGTTTAGAGTGCGAGTCTCTAAAATACATGAGAGTAATTAGAAATCTAAAGGACGAGAAAGACACTACTTGGGCTAGGTGTGACGTAGTCAGCCTAGTGGGGACTGACACCATAGACCGTGTCCTGAACCAAGTGGGTATAAGGTGGTGAAGGGAATGGGGCACGACTTATTAGAGCTGCTGAAGGGTTTCGGAATAATTTCTTCTGAGGTCAAACCGTTGATCTTTCGATTAATTGGGGATCATGATGTACTACTAGGTGCCACTCATGATCGTTCTATAATTAGTTAAATTATAGACAGCCAACATAAATCGAAAGCCTATTTAGTCACACGCACTACGAGTAATCCGAGGGATTTAAAACGAGTTGAAAATTGGATTTTCCAATCAAGAGAAACAAGTCGAATCTGAGTTAGTCAGAGGCGCAATGGAAGCTAAAAATGGCTAAGTCTTTTGAAGGCTTTTTGGGCGAATTAAAAGAGTTTAATTCGCGACGGTTCGGGTTGGTTTTGGCCGACCAAAGAGGGTGTTAACCCATCGTTGGTGGCCGGCCAAAGCAAAGGAGAAAACCAATTTAATTGGTTTAATTAATAAAATAAATCTAGCGTGATTTATTTTATAAATTATGGATAAATAAATTTGTATAAAGAAATTTATATAAATAAAATTTATAGAAATTTATTCTTTTATGGAAGATTAAAATAATTCATGAATTGGTTTATTTTAATTTTATAAAATCAATTATGAATTGATTTATCCATAATAAGAAAGTTTATAAATTTCTTATAAAATTTATTCCATAATTTAAAGAGAAGAAGAATTAGTTTTTATTATAAATTAGTTTATAATAAAGACTCGGTTTAAACGGAATAACTAATAAGAAAATTTATAAGATAAATTTCTTATAACTAATTCCGTTAATTCGGTTTAGAGGGAGACTTAGCAAAGGAGTTGCTACTATATAAAAGAACCAAAGGCTAGCCCTTAATTCCTAATCGGCTAATCAAGAGATTTATTATTCTCCCTCTCTCTCTTCTCTTCTCTCCTTCCCTTCCTCTTCTTCTTCCCTTAGGGCCGGCGCACCCTAGCTCCTTAGGGCCGGCGCACCCTAGCTCTTCTAGGGCCGGCGCACAAAGGTGTTCCCCCTTTTGAAGTTGGCGTGAGCAATCAAGAAGAAGGAGAACCCGAACACGAAGAGGAAGAAGCGGATAGCGACTCCTCTCTTCCCGGAATACGATTCCGTTACTTCGTTGGTTAGTTTTCCTAATTTTTCTCTTGTCCTTCTAATTGTGCCTTCCGAGAATCTAGTAGTTCTTGTCGGCACAAAACTCGTGACTTTGCGAAGTCATCCCGAAGAGAACTCGGAGTGGACGCGAATAGAGGCGGAGCTTCCAAGGGATGCTACGGTTGGATCTCGTCCCTTCCTTCGAGATACGCGAGGTATAAAAGTAAATTAGTTTACTTTTCCGCAAAATATTATTGTATGATTATGTCAACACACCATAGGGTTGCATGCTAGATACGAAGTTAAAATAATTTAGGAAATTATTTTATGCAAACTCTTCCGCTGCACGTAAAAATTTTAAATTTTACGAACTCGAATCCTTGTCGACATGCACCCGGTCCCAACATAAACCATCCTTCTTTGCGTCCTAACTCCATCCCAAACCCTAGATACCTGCCTTGGCCGAAATCCATAAGGCCCATGGGGGTATGGAAAAATTCCATTAAAATCCCCAATCAATCATAAGACATTAATCACGTTTTACCATAGAGCCATTGGAGCCCTTGAAATAAATCATAACTTTTTCCTTATTATTCCTTCTTGGCCGAAACTTATAGAGTCTCTAGACCGTGTGAAAATTTACATAATCACCCTCCATCACCCTTATATCATGACAACATATCAAATGTATACTTGAAGTTTAGAACTCACCCTAATCCTTGGGTCCTTGAGGTAGGCCGAAACATATAGGGTCTCTAGGGTACCCCAAAAATTCTCAAAAATTGTATTTAATCTCTAACATCATCAGAAAACATTAAATAACATTATAAAGATTTTTGACAGATTTATAGACATTTAAATCATGGTGACCGAAACCCATAAACTTAGGGACCTTGGTTTTGTCTCTTTCATGTTGGCCGAAACCCTAGAGTATCCTAGGGTACTCCAAAAATTCCCAACAATTACAATTAACCTATGAATATTATAAGGGAACATTAAATAACATTATAACGATTTTTAACATATTTATAGACATTTAAATCATGGTGGCCGAAACCCATAAACATAGGGACCTTGGTTTTGTCCCTTTCATGTTGGCCAAAACCCTAGAGTGTCCTAGGGTACTCCAAAAATTCTCAAAAATTATACTTAACCTCTACACATAATAAGGGAACATTAAATAACATTATAAAGATTTTTAACATATTTATAGACATTTAAATCATGGTGGCCGAAACCCATAAACATAGGGACCTTGGTTTTCTCCCTTTCATGTTGGCCGAGACCCTAGAGTGTCCTAGGGTACTCCAAAAATTCCTAAAAATTATACTTAACCTATACACATTATAAGGGAACATTAAATAACATTATAAAGATTTTTAACATATTTATAGACATTTAAATCATGGTGGCCGAAACCCATAAACATAGGGACCTTGGTTTTGTCCCTTTCATGTTGGCCGAGACCCTAGAGTGTCCTAGGGTACTCCAAAAATTCCCAAAAATTATACTTAACCTCTACACATCATAAGGGAACATTAAATAACATTATAAGGATTTTTAACATATTTATAGACATTTAAATCATGGTGCCCGAAACCCATAAACATAGGGACCTTGATTTTGTTTCCTTTCAACATCAAACCCAAAAACTAACCCATATATCATGCTAAAAATCATGGAAATCATAGGGAACTATTATACCACAGGTGAGGGAGTCTTACCTTAGATTTTCTTGATTTTTTGAACCTTGAAAGAGGAGGAAATGGTAAGATCTTTGGACCCTTGCACACCCTTGTCCTTGTATCCTTGGAAGACCCCTTAGATCTTAGAGATGAGACCCCATGTGGAGCTTTTCCAAGGGAGAACCTTTCCTTGGGTGTTCGGATAGGATGAGGGGAGAATGAGTTTCGAAAATGCAAGGAATGAGAAGAAGAAGTAACTCCCAAACCCCCTTATTTATCACCCATTAAAGAGGAAATGAAAAGTCTCTCCATGGCTCTTCATCTTCTTCTAATCCTTAACCACCATCCACTTCATTTCCCCATAAGAATTCCTTGCTAGGTGAGTTGGTTAAAGCATTCATGGTTGTAGAAGAGGTCCAAGGTTCAATTCTTGGCCTATGCACCTTTATTTTTATTTTATTTAAATCCTTTTTTTCTTATTTTCGAAAATTCCCCTTTATTTTGAAAATTCTCCTAAAATCACCCATAATTATGCTAATATTCCTAAATAAAATCCTTTTATATTTATATTAATTTTTACCTAATTAAGACCTATTTTTGGGACCCATTTAAGGCCCATTAATACCTAATGTCTCCATTTACATAAGAAAATTAAGCTAAGACTTACCCATAATCATGCTAATATGTCTAATTAAATCCTACTTATATTTATACTAATTTCTACCTAAAATCCCCCTATAGTTATGGTACTAAAAAGCCCATATAAGACCCATTAGTGCTGAGTTTTCTCAAATTAAATGAGAAAACATGGGTTTTTCTAGGCCAAAGTTGGTATTAATACCCCTAGGTCCTTCGAAAAATTATTTAAATATGCTCAATATTTTCATAAAATATTAAGAGAATTTTCCGGGTCGTTACAATCCCCCATACCTCGTGAAAGTTCGTCCTCGAACTTAGAATAACTCCTGGTACTTGCGCCTCATTTCGTCCTCGCGTTCCCAGGTAGCTTCCTCGAACCGCTGGCTTTGCCATAAGATCTTGACTAGAGGTACCTCCTTATTCCTCAGCTTCTTGACCTCCCTATCCAAAATCTGGATGGATCTGCTCTCATAACTTAGGTCCTCTTGTACTTGTACTGTCTGCGGCTCGATCACTTGGTCCATATTCGGGATGCACTTTTTAAGCAGGGATACGTGGAATACGTTATGGATGGCTGACATCTCTGGAGGCAGCTCTAATTCATATGCCACTTTACCGACTCTCTTCAGAATCAGGTACGACCCCATGTAGCGCGGACTTAGTTTCCCTTTCTTCCCAAATCTGGTCACCCCCTTCATAGGGGCCACTTTGAGAAACACCAAATCTCCAACATTAAATTCCAGTGGTCTACGCCGGACATCGGCATAACTCTTCTGCCGGCTCTGAGCAGTTTCTATCCGTTGTCGAATATTCTGTATAGCTCGGGTGGCGCCGTCAATCACATCCGTTGTGAGCCCCATCTCTTTCTTTTCACCACCCTCGTACCAACATATCGGAGACCTACATCTCCTCCCATACAAGGCTTCATAAGGTGCCATTCCGATTGTAGCTTGGTAGCTGTTATTGTAAGCGAATTCCGCCAAGCATAGATATCGACACCAACTTCCCCTGAAATCCAGGGCACAAGCTCTCAACATATCTTCTAGCACTTGATTTAACCGCTCAGTTTGTCCATCAGTCTGCGGGTGAAAGGCGGTGCTAAATCATAATTTAGTGCCGAGAGACTTCTGAACGCATTCCCAAAAATGCGAAGTAAAACGACCATCTCTATCTGAGATAATGGTCTTGGGAACTCCATGAAGTCTGATTACTTCCTTAACATATAATTGAGCCAGTTGCTCAATCGAATAAGTCATCTTGATCGCCAAGAAGTGAGCAGACTTCGTCAGCCTGTCCACGATCACCCATATTGCATCATACCCATTAGTAGTCCTGGGAAGCCCTGAAATGAAATCCATAGAGATGTCTTCCCATTTCCACTCCGGAATCGCTAGTGGCTGCAGAACTCCTCCGGGTCGCTGGTGTTCCGCCTTTACTTGCTAGCAAGTCATGCAAGTACTAACATGCTGAGCCACATCCCTCTTCATACCGGACCACCAGAACTTCTCCTTCAGATCTTGATACATCTTGGTGGATCCGGGATGCATCGAATAAGGGGTCTCGTGAGCTTCCGTCAGTATTTCTCTTCGAAGCTCCGGATCATTAGGGATACATAGACGATCCCTAAGGTATAATACCCCCCCCCCCTTTGGCGATATGAAAACCATCGCCCTTTCCTCCTAGGATCTCCCGTTTTATTTTCTGAAGACTCAGATCACCATCTTGTTTTTCCAATATATCCTCAACCAGTGCGGGTGATATTGTCATGGTGGAAAGTTGCTCGGAGATGACCTCGACCCCGAAATTCATAATTCCTCTTTCAAGTGGCCGGGGTAATTTAGATATGGACATCAAGGTGGCACTTGACTTCCGGCTGAGTGCATCGGTCACTTTGTTTGCCTTCCCTGGATGATAGAGGATCTCACAGTCATAGTCCTTTACCAACTCAAGCCATCGGCGTTGTCTCATATTCAGATCTTTCTGAGTGAAGAAATATCGCAGACTCTGATGGTCTGTATAAATTCGACACTGTGCTCCGTACAGATAATGTCTCCATATCTTAAGAGCAAAGACCACCGTGGCCAATTCCAGATCATGAGTGTGGTAATTCTGTTCATATTCCTTGAGTTGTCTAGAGGCATAGGCAATAACCTTCCCACTCTGCATAAGTACAGCTCCAAGTCCTAGTTTGGAGGCATCGCTGTACAGGTCAAAAACCTGATTACCTTCTGGAAGGGTAAGGATGGTGCACTTGTGAGTCTCCTTTTTAGTTCCAAGAAACTCTTTTCACAGTCTTCCGTCCATTCATACTTCTTGTCCTTCCGGGTGAGAGTTGTTAAAGGGGCTGCAATCCTCGAGAAATCCTCCACAAATTTTCTATAATAGCCTGTCAATCCAAGAAAACTTCTGATCTCGCTGGCGTTCTTCGGTCGGCTCCAGTTATTCACCGCTTCAACCTTCATTGGATCCACCATAACTCCGTCTTTAGAGATAATATGGCCCAAAAAGCCCACTTGGTCGAGCCAGAACTCACATTTGGAAAATTTCGCATATAGTTGCTTTTCCCCAAGAATCTCTAATACTTTCTTCAGGTGCTCAGCGTGCTCTTCTTGGGTCGTCGAATAAATAAGAATATCGTCGATGAAGACGATCACAAATTTGTCAAGGAATGACGAGAACACCCGATTCATCAGGTCCATAAACATAGCAGGGGCATTCGTCACGCCAAAAGGCATAACAACAAATTCAAAGTGCCCGTACCTCGTTCGAAAAGCAGTCTTTGGAATATCCTCTTCACCAAAGACAAATATGGCCAATATCAGTTTTTTTTCTACCCCTATATTCTTCTAAATATCTAATTCCTAAAATAAGATAAAGCATCATTCGTCGTTACCTATCGTAACGTACTTTTCATCATAAATACCGTTCATACTTGCATATCTTAATACCGTTCATACTTGCATATCTTAAAATCATAAAGCATCTTAATACTATCAGATATGAGGTACTTACTTGGAAGCTGCAGGAGAGGGCTTGATGTGTGTGTAGTGAGATGGTAACCGCTCTGATACCAACCTGTAACGCCCGCTTTTTTTTCCTAAAGCGGCGTTACGCTAACATACTTAAGGCATGTAACATCATACTGCAGCGGAATAACTTAAACTTTACATGCCCCTACTACCATTTCTAACATAGTGACATGGACACTAGACATATAGACTCATACTTAAACATCATGTCATAACAAGCTTAACATCATGTCATGAGGTTCATTTCATATCATGCATAACATCATGTCATAAGGTTCATATCGTATCATGCATAACTTCATGTTATAAGTTTCCATAAGTCACTAATCGAGCATATACTTAACAAAAGTAAAGTTCTTAGCATAACGGCAAACGTTTGATTTCATGGGCCAAGTCACTATCACACACATATAATCTTGCCCTCCTGCTGCTTCCTCATGGTCCCCTTGCATGATCTGCGGTATAAGGAAAAAGACTATAAGCACACAGGCTTAGTAAGACTCTTTCCTACTCACTAAAATCATTCGTCATTCATTCATAATCATATGGAACATAAGCATCATAAACATTTCTATCATAGCATAAAGCATAAACATAGGCATAAATCTAATTAAACATTCTTATCATGGCATGAAGTATAAACATAGGCATACACATAATTAAACATTCTAAGCATGGCATCATTCATGGCATGAACATAAGCATAAGATGTAAATCAACCATAGGCATACTTTCTAGCATATCAAGGATAGACATCGTAAACATTCTAAGCATGGCATGATACACGGCATAGCATAACTTAATAAACTTTCCTAGCATGACATGAGACATGGCATAAATATAAACATAAGATATAAACCAACCTATATGGCATAACATAGGCATACATTCTAGCATATCATAAGAGCATCTTCTTACCATAATCATAACATGGATCATTCATTCTCATACATATCTTTTAACATGGAGCACAAGCATAACACATCATTATCATAACATAATGCATAACATGTATGAATGCATGGGTGGAATGCATATACATATGGATGCTTAACTTTTAAAATCATACTTTTAAAATGCTTAAACATAATCATCATAACATTTGGGGTCCCCGGCTTGTACCACATACATACATCATAGCGCGCATCCCTAGCAAGTCCGAGGTAGCAAGCCCCGACCTACTAGGGTAAGGACAGCATAGTCGGTAGTTCCCGAACCGAGGCGTTCTCAAGGAGCCCATCCCTGTTGCACAGCTCCGGTAGTGCCAGAACCGTGGACAGCTTCGGTAGTCCAGAACCGGGGTGTTCTTAAGGTGCCCATCCCTTGGACCCATACTTGGGTCCGGTACAAGCCCATTCATAAAGTAAAATACTTTACATGCTTCATCATTCATAAGACATTCATAGCATACTTATCATGACATCATTCTTATCATGAACATGATCATAACATATTTATCATGGCATACTTCTTATCATGAACATAGACATAACATACTTGTCGTGACATCATTCTTATCATGAACATAAACGTAACATACTTATCATGGCATCATTCTTATCATGAACATAAACATAAGATACTTATCATGGCATCATTCTTATCATAACATACAAACATAAATTATGGTGCTTAAGGTTAGGGTTATGGGTAACGTAATTTCCATCACATGCTTGAACCTTTACGCATACTTTATAATGAGCATAAACCATCCTTCTTTGGGTCCTAACTCCATCCCAAACCCTAGATACCTGCCTTGGCCGAAATCCATAAGGCCCATGGGAGTATGGAAAAATTTCATTAAAATCCCCAATCAATCATAAGACATTAATCACATTTTACCATAGAGCCATTGGAGCCCTTACTTGAAATAAATCATAACTTTTTCCTTATTATTCCTTCTTGGCCGAAACTTATAGAGTCTCTAGACCGTGTGGAAATTTACATAATCACCCTCCATCACCCTTATATCATGACAACATATCAAATGTATACTTGAAGTTTAGAACTCACCCGAATCCTTGGGTCCTTGAGGTTGGCCGAAACATATAGGGTCTCTAGGGTACCCCAAAAATTCTAAAAAATTGTATTTAATCTCTAACATCATCATAGAACATTAAATAACATTATAAAGATTTTTAACAGATTTATAGTCATTTAAATCATGGTGGCCGAAACCCATAAACTTAGGGACCTTGGTTTTGTCTCTTTCATGTTGGCCGAAACCCTAGAGTGTCCTAGGGTACTCCAAAAATTCCCAAAAATTATAATTAACATATTAATATCATTAGAGAACATTAAATAACATTATAAAGATTTTTAACATATTTATAGACATTTAAATCATGGTGGCCGAAACCCATAAACATAGGGACCTTGGTTTTGTCCCTTTCATGTTGGCCGAAAACGTATAGTATCCTAGGGTACTCCAAAAATTCCCAAAAATTATACTTAACCTCTACGCATCATTAGGGAATATTAAATAACATTATGAATATTTTTAACATATTTATAGACATTTAAATCATGGTGGCCGAAACCCATAAACATAGGGACCTTGGTTTTGTTCCTTTCATGTTGGCCGAGACCCTAGAGTGTCCTAGGGTACTCCAAAAATTCCCAAAAATTATACTTAACCTCTACACATAATAAGGGAACATTAAATAACATTATAAATATTTTTAACATATTTATAGACATTTAAATCATGGTGGCCGAAACCCATAAACATAGGGACCTTGGTTTTGTCCCTTTCATGTTGGCCGAGACCCTAGAGTGTCCTAGGGTACTCCAAAAATTCCCTAAAAATATACTTAACCTCTACACATCATAAGGGAACATTAAATAACATTATAAAGATTTTTAACATATTTATAGACATTTAAATCATGGTGCCCGAAACCCATAAACATAGGGACCTTGGTTTTGTTTCCTTTCAACATCAAACCCAAAAACTAACCCATATATCATGCTAAAAATCATGGAAATCATAGGAACTATTATACCACAGGTGAGGGAGTCTTACCTTAGATTTTCTTGATTTTTTGAACCTTGAATGAGGAGGAAATGGTAAGATCTTTGGACCCTTGCACACCCTTGTCCTTGTATCCTTGGAAGACCCCTTAGATCTTGGAGATGAGACCCCTTGTGGAGCTTTTCCAAGGGATAACCTTTCCTTGGGTGTTCGGCTAGGATGAGGGGAGAATGAGTTTCGAAAATGCAAGGAATGATAAGAAGAAGTAACTCCCAAACCCCCTTATTTATCACCCATTAAAGAGGAAATGAAAAGTCTCTCCATGGCCCTTCATCTTCTTCTACTCCTTAACCACCATCCACTTCATTTCCTCATAAGAATTCTTTACTAGGTGAGTTGGTTAAAGCATTCATGGTTGTAAAAGAGGTCCAAGGTTCAATCTTTGGCCCATGCACCTGTATTTTTATTTTATTTTTATTTTATTTAAATCCTTTTTTCTTATTTTCGAAAATTCCCCTTTATTTCAAAAATTCTCCTAAAATCACCCATAATTATGCTAATATTCCTAAATAAAATCCTTTTATATTTATATTAATTTTTACCTAATTAAGACCTATTTTTGGGACCCATTTAAGGCCCATTAATACCTAATGTCTCCATTTACATAAGAAAATTAAGCTAAGACTTACCCATAATCATGCTAATATGTCTAATTAAATCCTACTTATATTTATACTAATCTCTACCTAAAATCCCCCTATAGTTATGGTACTAAAATGCCCATATAAGACCCATTAGTGCTGAGTTTTCTCAAATTAAATGAGAAAACATGGGTTTTTCTAGGCCAAAGTTGGTATTAATACCCCTAGGTCCTTCGGAAAATTATTTAAATATGCTCAATATTTTCATAAAATATTAAGAGAATTTTCCGGGTCGTTACAATAGCTGATTTGTCTTAGCCTTTTTTTTCTAGCTCCTCCTTGTAATCCTACCAACTGTACTTATCTTGTTTACTTTTAACGAATGATACTTTGTCTTGTTTCACTTTCCTTTGCCTCCTTAATTATATCGTCTTCGAAGTGTCTCAATTAAAAATAGTAGAAGTGGCCTTTAACAGTGTGGATCTAACCACAATAATGTCCGATTTAGGGTTGTTTTTGTTGGATCGAGAAAACCGATAGAGGGGGTGAATATCGGTAATCGATTTTTCTTAGGAAAACGTAGAGCAAGTACGCAGCGGAAATAAAAACAAACAATAACACGGACACAGTCGATTTACTAGGTTCGGAGCCTGTGTCGACTCCTACTCCAAGGCCCACGGTCGTTGACCGTTTACTTTGGATAATTCTATATACGGTGTAAATATAGTTTACAGAATTTTAATTACAAAGTAAGTGCACTTAAAATAATAATAATGAAATGCGCTATTCGTTACCGACGTCCGGAGAGAATTAACTTTTTCGGGGCAGTGAGACGTCGTCGGCTCGAGTCGGAGTGTTTCCGGAGCAAGGCACGAGCGTAGAAGAGCTTTGAGACGTTGAGAGAACTGATGCCTGAAGCCTGGGGTCGAGGGCACTTTATATAGGGCCAGGGGGCGCCCAGGACGTCGGGGGCGCCCCCCCCCCACGTGGCAGTTGATCCGCCAATTCCTCGGTCAGCGTCTGATCCCCTTATCTTCGGGATCCGCTTTGAACGGGGCGCCCGGAGCCCTCGGGGCGCCCGGGATGACCGGGTCAAATTCTATCCCTCGGCTTCGCTTGGCTTGAGCTTCGATGTATTGTGCTTGGGGGCGCCCGCAGCGCAGGGGGCGCCCGGTGTTAGTGATATGAGAGAAGTGTCCTAAGGCAATCGCCTTATGATTGTATATATTTATTTTAATAAATGATAATTCACTATTTGAGTATACATATTTGTGTATTTGATTGGGATCTTAAACTCATCTACTGAATGTCCGCCATACAGTTCACAGCATAAGAGAATTTGTGATGGGATCACAACTAGTAATTATCTCTAAATATGCAAATGTGAAGTGTTGGAAATATCCCTAGTCGATGAATTGATAAATAAGGACATTATCAATTCTGTTGAGACTAGCATGGGTTATTCTCTATTCAGCTGATTCTCACTGGCTGGTGACATTGGGATGTCCGGAGATAAACATGGATGCTAGTTAAGGGAACTAGTTCATTGGAGTGACTAGCTATAAAACTTCATATGGTAATCTATATAGATTTGTCGATGAAGTTCTTACTGCGGCTTAAGTGCGATGTTCCTTTGACTTGCGGTGTTCAAGTCATCTTGGTCATGGAGACTTATACTTTGACATCTTAAGCAAGCATCTCCAAGGAGGTGTGGACCCAGGATGATCCGGTATAAGCCGAAGTGCCCGAAGATGTTTGAACAGCCTACAAAGGATTCACCACTCCTTGCGAGGAGATGTATACCCAGGCCTATCGTCGGATTGTTACTCAAAAACCTCTGGCCAGAGTATATCATGTTTAGAGTGTGAGTCTCTAAAATACATGAGAGTAATTAGAAATCCAAAGGACGAGAAAGACACTACTTGGGCTAGGTGTGACGTAGTCAGCCTAGTGGGGACTGACACCATTGATCGTGTCCTGAACCAAGTGGGTATAAGGTGGTGAAGGGAATGGGGCACGATTCATTAGAGCTGCTGAAGGGTTTCGGAATAATTTCTTCTGAGGTCAAACCGTTGATCTTTCGATTAATTGGGGATCATGATGTACTACTAGGTGCCACTCATGATCGTTCTATAATTAGTTAAATTATAGACGGCCAACATAAATCGAAAGCCTATTTAGTCACACGCACTACGAGTAATCCGAGGGATTTAAAACGAGTTGAAAATTGGATTTTCCGATCAAGAGAAACAAGTCGAATCTGAGTTAGTCAGAGGCGCAATGGAAGCTAAAAATGGCTAAGTCTTTTGAAGGCTTTTTGGGCGAATTAAATGAGTTTAATTCACGACGGTTCGGGTTAGTTTTGGCCGACCAAAGAGGGTGTTAACCCCCCTTTGGTGGCCGGCCAATAAAGAGGAGAAAACCAATTAATTTTGGTTTAATTAATAAAATAAATCTAGTGCGATTTATTTTATAAATTATCGATAAATAAATTTGTATAAAGAAATTTATATAAATAAAATTTATAGAAATTTATTCTTTTATGAAAGATTAAAATAATCCATGAATTGGTTTATTTTAATTTTATAAAATCAATTATGAATTGATTTATCCATAATAAGAAATTTTATAAATTTCTTATAAAATTTATTCCATAATTTAAAGAGAAGAAGAATTAGTTTTTATTATAAATTAGTTTATAATAAAGACTCGGTTTAAACGGAATAATTAATAAGAAAATTTATAGAATAAATTTCTTATAACTAATTCCATTAATTCCGTTAATTCGGTTTAGAGGGAGACTTAGCAAAGGAGTTGCTACTATATAAAGGAACCAAAGGCTAGTCCTTATTCCTAATCAACTAATCAAGTTGTGAAGTGCTCTCCCTCTTTCTCTTCTCTCCTCCTCCTCTTCTCCTTCCCATTAGGGCCGGTGCCCTCCTTGAGCCTTAGGGCCGGTGCCTCCCTTTCCTTCCCTAGGGCTGGCGCACCCTAGGGTTGCCGTGGACCAAGAACACCAAGGAGAAGCAAACAAGAAGAAGAAGAAGCGGATAGCGACTCCTCTCCTCTCAGAATTCGATTCCGTTACTTCTTGTTGGTTAGTTTCCTAACTCTTCTCTTGATCATCTTTGTTGTGCCTTCCGAGAATCTAGTAGTTCTCGTTGGCACAAAACTCATGACTTTGTGAAGTCATCCCGAAGAGAACTCAGCGTGGACGCGAATAGAGGCGAAGCTTCCAAGGGACGCTACGGTTGGATCTCGTCCCTTTCTTCGAGATACGCAAGGTATAAAAGTAAATTAGTTTACTTTTCCGCAAAATTTTATTGTATGATTATGTCAACACACCATAGGGTTGCATGCTAGATACGAAGTTAAAATAATTTAGGAAATTATTTTATGCAAACTCTTCCGCTGCACGTAAAAATTTTGAATTTTACGAACTCGTATCCTTGTCGACATGCACCCGGTCCCAACACCCGGGAGCGCAAGGGGTGCCCGAGAGCGCAGGGGGCGCCCGGGAGCGCAGGGGGCGCCCGGGAGCGCAGGGGGCGCCCGGGAGTGCAGGGGGCGCCCGCAGAATGTACTATCGAAGCATACTTTTCTTGACTTTGTTTTGTATGCACCATGGGGGCGCCCGGGACGCTCCGGGCACCCTACTCAGCCAATGCCTCTCTCCTTTGAGGCTTTCTGAGCTGCAGACACACGTTCCTTCGGTCATGCATACAGGGTTAGTCCAAAACACAATGCAACAATAAAATATTTATACAGCCTTAGCTGTCTTGGTTCTGACTTTGGTCTCCAAAATGGAGCCCTAGGTCGTACCGACGGCTACTGTTCCCTCGACGGGGAACGCGTCCTCACCTACTCCTCTCGGGAGAATTTACCTGATGCCAACTGCTCCTTTGGTTGGACTTTTGCCTGACAGTCCTTTGTCTGGTCTTGGATACTGGCAGTCCTTCGCCAGTTGCCTAGCAGTCCTTCGCTAGGGCTTTGATGCTGGCAGTCCTTCGCCAGTTGCCTAGCAGTCCTTCGCTAGGGCTTGGATACTGGCAATCCTTCGCTAGAGCTTGGATACTGGCAATCCTTCGCCAGTTGCCTAGCAGTCCTTCGCTAGGGCTTGGATACTGCACACTTGAGTAACTTGTTAGAAAAACAAATATGACATAACTTTTGACCTCTGTTGTCATTATCAAAACACAGGTTTGACTTGGGTGCATTCTGCACCAACAATCTCCCCCTTTTTGATTTATGGCAACACTAGTTCAAAAAGTTAAGTTTAAGCAAGTATTAAAGGTTTAAGTTTTGTTCCCTCCCCCTGGAAGGAATCTCCCCCTAGATATTTCAAAAATTCGTGGGGTTAAAAAAAACTTTACTTGTACTTAGAAAACTTAAGTGTTAGGTACTTAGAAATCTTAAGTTAAAAGTACATAGGAAGGTTTTTGAAGCATGATTTTTGAGCACCTAAAAAGTTTTAAGTTTTAAGTTTCAAGGTACTCAAAGGTTTTGAAAGTGTTAGCTTAAGTACTTAGTAAATTTTGAAACCCTTTAGTATATTTGGAAAACTTAAGTACCTAATAAATTTGAAAACTTAAGTACTTAATAATTTTGAAAACTTAAGTACTTAATAAATTTGAAAACTTAAGTACTTAATAATTTTGAAAACTTAAGTACTTAATAACATTGTACTTAAACAGTTTTGAGAAACTTAAGCTTAAGGTACTTTATAAAAGTTTAAAACTTTTGACAAGCTTAAGTTAAAATTTTGAAAGGCTTGAGTACTTAGCAAAATTTTGAAAGCTTAAGTAAAGATTTTGAAATCTTGAAGAACATAAGTACTTTAGTCAATTTTGAAAAGCTTAAGTATTTTCAAAAAAAATTTTGAATAAAGGATAAGAAAGGATAAGAAAATTTTGAAAACTTTTTGAATAAAGGATAGAGTTAACTTTTGAAATAAAGAAGATTAAATTCTACTCTCTCCTAAATTTTGAAATAAAGAAGATTAAGAAGATTAAATTCTACTCTCTCCTTTCCTATCTCTCCCCCTTTGTCATATATCAAAACAAATAAATATATCAGAAATAAAGAAAATAAGTAAGATTTTGCTGTACTGAACCAATTCATAACTAACTTTAAACTAAATCAATCAATTTTCTCTGTAGGGACCTGTCTAACCCAATTAGCTACTTACTAACTGTTATACACAGTAGTTTTTGCTAGGGTTAGTCAAGTTAAGTGTTTTTGTTCAAGTTAGATTTTCTAAACTTGACACTTAACTTGATTGCTGTGTAAGTTGTATTTAGTGCCCCAATTATTGCAGATGCACTGACTTAAAGCATCTTGAATTAAGGCAATGACCTAAGCATCTCAACCCATTCTAGGTTATCAATCAAAAGTACCCTAAGGTGCTTGTGAGATGCTGGCTTCTAAGTCTATAGGTGCATGCAGTTCTAGGGTTAGGGCCTAGGCTAAGTCCATTTTCGAAAAAGCCCTAGTTTTGAAGGGGGTAGTTTTAAAATAAATAAAACTAAGTTGAAAATGAAAACTAATTTTGAAATTTAAGTAAAACAGTTTTTCAAAATTCTAATTTTAGAAAACTGATTTTTGAAATCAAGTAGAGCAAAAAAAAAGAGTTAAACTATTCTACAGAACACAATCCTAACTACCTTCTTAGTGAACTGAACTCAGATTCAGGTAAGGGTTTTGTGAATATATCAGCTAAGTTGGATTTAGAGTCAATATGTTTAAGTACTATTTCACCTCTGGCTACATGGTCTCTTACAAAATGATGTTTGACTTCTATATGTTTGGTTCTGGAGTATTGAATTGGGTTCTTAGTTAAATTAATTGAACTTATATTGTCAATAAATACTTGAGTTTGGGTGTAGTTGAGCTGGAAGTCCTTAAGTGTGTGCATCATCCATAAAAATTGAGCAACACATTCTCCTAAGGCCACATACTCAGCTTTAGTTGTGGATAGAGCTACACAATGTTGTTTTCTGCTACACCAACTAACTAGACTCTGACCTAATAGTTGGAAGCTTCCACTTGTGCTCTTTCTATCTAATTTACATCCAGCATAGTCAGAGTCTGAGTATCCTTTCAAATCAAACGTTGAGGTCCTAGGATACCAAATCCCTACATTTAGGGTGCCCTTTACATATCTTAGTATTCGTTTTATGGCTGCTAAGTGTGTTTCCGTAGCACAGGTTTGGTATCTAGCACACATCCCTACAGCAAAAAGAATATCAGGTCTGCTGGCTGTAAGGTACAGTAGGCTACCTATCATACTCCTATAAAGTTTAAGGTCCACTGGTTTACCATCAGGGTCACTATCTATTTTCACATTAGTGGCCATGGGGGTACTTATGCTTTTAGAGTTATCCATTTTAAACTTCTTTATTAACTCTTTAGCATATTTGAATTGATGAACGTAGTTACCATCCCTAGTTTGTTTAATTTGTAAGCCTAGGAAAAAGTTAAGCTCACCAACCAAGCTCATTTCAAATTCATTTTCCATTATTTTGACAAACTCTTTTAGGAAGTTTGTGTTGGTGGATCCAAATATTATGTCATCTAAGTAAATTTGGGCAATAAATATATCTTTTCCTAGGGTTTTAATAAATAAAGTTGAGTCAATTTGGCCTTGTTTGAATTCTTTAGAAATTAAATAGGTTGATAATCGTTCATACCAGGCCCTAGGTGCTTGTTTTAGCCCATATAATGCTTTGGTTAGTTTGTAAACGTTGTTAGGTTTGTCTGAGTCCTCAAACCCGGGGGGTTGTCCTACATAAACTTCTTCTTTAATGAAACCATTTAAAAAGGCTGACTTTACATCCATTTGATATAATTTAAATCCTTTATGGGATGCAAAGGCCAACAACATTCTAATGGATTCAATTCTGGCTACTGGGCATATGTTTCATCGTAGTCTAATCCCTCTACTTGGCTGAAACCCTTTGCTACTAAGCGGGCTTTATTTCGGACTATTTCTCCTTGATCATTCAACTTATTCCTAAAGACCCACTTAGTGTCGATGACGGATTTGCCTTCAGGTTTAGGCACTAGTTCCCAAACTTGGTTCCTTTCAAATTGAGCTAATTCTTCTTGCATAGCTATGATCCAATCAGGGTCAGGTAAGGCTTCATCTATAGTTTTGGGTTCTATTTTAGATATCATAGCTATTTGACTAAGATTTCTATAGGAGGATCTAGTTCTGACCCCTAGAGTTGGATCACCCACAATTTGATCAGTTGGATGACTAAGTCTGGGTTTCTTAGTTCTCCTAGAACTTGGTTCAGCCTCAGGTCCGGCTGATCGGTTTGGTTCATTGTTTAAGTCGACCCTTTGGGCTGGTTCATTTGTTGGTTCGATACTTGGTTCAGTTGACTCATTAATTGGTTCAATGGTTAGTTCGTTTAAGGGTTCAATTAAGGGTTCAATAGTTTGTTCATTATTTTCTTGGTCAGAGTTTGATGAAGTTAAATCTGGATTATTAGATATTGAGTTGATTTCTTCATCAAAGATTAAGTTTGTTGTTTCTTCAATTTTCTTAGTTTGTTTGTTGTAAACTCTATAGGCTCTACTTGTGGTTGAGTATCCTAGGAAGATACCTGGGTTTGACTTAGACTGAAATTTTCCTAAATAGTCTTTGGTGTTTAGGATATAGACTTTGCATCCAAAGACCCATAGGTAGTGTAGGTTTGGGAGTCTATGGTAGTACAGTTCATAGGGGGTTTTGTTGTGTCGCTTGTTAATCAAAACCCTATTTTGGATATAACAGGCTGTACTAATCGCTTCTGCCCAGAATTGGTTTGCTAGATTAAATTCGTTGAGCATAGCCCTAGTGGCTTCTTGTAATGTTCTATTCCTTCGCTCGACTATCCCATTTTGTTGGGGGGTTCTAAGACATGAAAATTCATGTAAGTACCCAATTACCTTACAGAATTCCTCGAATCGTTGATTTTCAAACTCTCCCCCGTGATCACTCCTAAGTCTTTTGATTTTAGTGTCGTTTTGATTTTCAAATAATTTACAAAATTCATTAAATAGATTTAGGGTTTCATCTTTGGTTTTTAGAAACCTAACCCAGGTAAATCTAGAGTAATCATCAACTATTACTAAGCAGTATCGGTTCCAGTTTAGTGACTTGGCTCCATGTGAATCAAACAGGTCAAGGTGTAGGAGCTCAAGTGTAGTTTGAGTTAAATCAGATTGGGTTAGTTTGTGACTGGATTTGGTTTGTTTACCTTGATTACATGATTCACATATTAGGTTTTCATTATTTTTAATTTTGGGAATACCTTTGATTAAGCCAAGTTGGGTAATTTTTGAGATAGTTCTCAGATTGGTATGACCTAATCTCCTATGCCAGAGGTTTGATTGTTCTAACTGAGATAACATGCATTTGGGTACAAGGGGAAGGTTTATCGTATATACATTGTTTTTCCTAGTGCCCTTAAGCATGATTTTTGAGTCTTGTAGATTTCTAATCAGGCAGTTAGAATTGTTAAAAGTAACTAAATAACCAGAATCACATAACTGACTTATGCTAAGCAAGTTAAAATTAAAGTTTTCAACCAATAGAACTTTCTTAATAATGAAATCGGATTTAAGTTCAATATTACCTGACCCAATTACCTTGAGTGTAGCATTATTGCCAAATGCCACTGAGCTTAGGTTTTTAAACTTGAGCTTGGTGAACTTCAATTTATCTCCAGTCATGTGTCTGGAGCAACCGCTATCCAACATCCATTGGTCCAAATCTTTATGTTCCTACACATAAAGAGTTTTCTTGATTTGGATCCAATTAGAGTCAGGAATAGCTTAAATTGAATTTCACTGCCTAGTCTGTCTCACCCAAATCTAGGGTTTTCAATCACGTTAGCCTTATAGGTTTCGTGAGACAGGTTTTGATTAGAAAAATTATTTTGAAAATTTTGATTAATTTTGGAAATAATTAAATTTTTGAAAACTTAATTAATTTTGAAATTTTTGAAAAGATGTTTAAATCTACAAATAACTGAAATTTTGTGTTAGATTTGAATTTTGACAAAAAATAATTTGAATTTGAATTTCAAAAATTGGCTTCCAAGTCTTGGCGAGGCACTAGGCCTTCTTTGGCCGTAGCCTTATGGGATCATCCACCCTTTCCTTGACAAAACCTTTTTATGAAATTTCATTTTCAAAAATATTCTTTGAAAAATTTCTGGTCTAACTAGTTTGGGTTTTGGATCGGTAGCTTCGGCTAGTTTCACCAGTCTAAAGAGACCAAGTGAACTTGATCTTATTAGAATTGGTTTCCCTAACGTACTATCATCTCACCTCTACCCAATACTATGTTGTCAAGTTTCAGTTAAGTTTGTTGAGTCCTTAACTAACCATTCCTAAATCTAAGCATGGTAATTTGCAGGAATTTAAATAAACAATCAATCAAGCAATTGCAATTAAGAATTAAATTTTTATCTAATAATGAATATTGTTTTCAGTTTGGCTCCCCCTGGACTAAAGCCACGGTGATGGTTGGGCAAGATGTGAATCTTGTCCTTGGGGATCCAATACTGATTTGATCCAGTTGGTTTGTTCAGATATAGTTTAGGTACCCATGCCTGAATTTTACCTCTGGACTGATTCATGTTAGGACCAAAAGGAATTTAAATATCTCCACAATGGCATGATATTGTCCACTTTGAGTCTTAGCCCTCATGGTTTTGCTCTTGGGCTCTCCCAAAAGGCCTCATGCCAATGGAGATATCTTTTTCCCTTATAAGCCTATGATCTTTCCCATGTGTTTTCTATGTGGGACTATGTTTGCAACCTTGCAACCCCAACAATCCCCCCCCTCAAACAAAGAAGCACAAGTCCCCCCTCAAGCGGAAACCCTTTCCGTTTGATGTCCGATCCTCAACCCACCAGGACTTTCTGCCCCTCGGTCCACCCGACCTACTAGGACTTCACTGCCTAGCCGCAACTAGGACTTCTCTGCTCCTCGGTCCACCCGACCTACTAGGACTTCACTGCCTAACTGCAACTAGGACTTCTGCCTGGTGTCTGGTCCTCTTGATCAAGACACGGGAGCCGACACATCCTTTATTCAAGGCTTAACCCACATGGTTAGATCTGGATCATGACTCTAGCTCATGCTTCTTCTAGCGGTTAGTCCGGTGAAGAGCGACCTGGCTCTGATACCAATTGTTATGACCAAAAGGAATTTAAATATCTCCACAATGGCATGATATTGTCCACTTTGGGCCTTAGCCCTCATGGTTTTGCTCTTGGGCTCTCCCAAAAGGCCTCATGCCAATGGAGATATCTTTTTCCCTTATAAGCCTATGATCTTTCCCATGTGTTTTCGATGTGGGACTATGTTTGCAATCTTGCAACCCCAACAATCCCCCCCCCCCTTGGTATCTTTTTACCTTTGTGTTGGTGCAGTAGGCACCAAAGTCAAACCTGTGTTTTGATAATGGCAACATAGGTCAAAAGTTAAGTCTTACTTGTTTTCTAACAAGTTATTCTAGTGTGCAGTATCCAAGCCCTAGCGAAGGACTGCTAGGCAACTGGCGAAGGACTGCCAGTATCCAAAGCCCTAGCGAAGGATTGCTAGGCAACTGGCTAAGGACTGCCAGTATCCAAAGCCCTAGCAAAGGACAGCTAGGCAACTAGCGAAGGACTGCCAGTATCCAAGACCTGACAAAGGACCGTGAGGCAAAAGTCCAACCAAAGGAGCGGTTGGCATCAGGTAAATTTTCCCGAGAGGAGTAGGTGAGGACGCGTTCCCCGTCGAGGGAACAGTAGGCGTCGGTTCGACCTAGGACTCTATTTTGGAGACCAAAGTCAGAACCAAGACAGCTAAGGCTGTATAAATAAATAAATATTTTATTGCATTGTGTTTTGGACTAACCCTGGATGCAGGACCGAAGGAACGTGTGTCTGCAGCTCAGAAAGCCTCAAAGGAGAGAGGCAAAGGCTGAGTAGGGCGCCCGAAGTGTCTCGGGCGCCCCCAAGGTACATACAAAACACATCAAAAGAAAAAGGGTTTGAAAAGCTGCTGGGCGGGGCGCCCGCGCTGCTCCCGGGCGCCCCCAGCCTCCCGGGCGCCCCCAGGCGCTTACCTCGAACCAGAAGCCTTCGAAGCCAGAAGATAGAATTTGACCCGGTCAATCCGGGCGCCCCGAGCGATCCGGGCGCCCCGGTCAAAGCGGATCCAGAGGATCAGACGCGACCGAGACTTTGACGGATCAAAGGCCACGTGGGGGGTGCCCCCGACGTCCCGGGCGCCCCCAGGCCCTATATAAATGCCCCTCAACCCCAGGCTTCAAGCATCAATTCTCTCAACGCCTCAAAGTTCTTCTACGCTCGTGCCTTGCTCCGGAAACGCTTCACCTCGAGCCGATGACGTCCCGCTACCCCGAAAGAGTCGATACACTCCGGACATCGGTAAAGAAGAGCGTACTTTCTTTATTATATTTTACTGCACTTATTTTTGTAATTAAAATTGTGTAACCTATTTGCGCCGAATATAGAATTGTCCAAAGTAAACGGTCAACGACCGTGGGCCTTGGAGTAGGAGTCGACCTAGGCTCCAAACCAAGTAAAACCTCCCGTGTTTGCGTTGTGTGTTTTTAATTTCCGCTGTGCAATTGCTCTTACTCAAATCCGAACGATTTCCGATATTCACCCCCCCTATCGGTTTTCACGATCCAACAAGTGGTATCAAAGCGGGGAATTCAAACTTGGTGCAACCACCAGTTTGAAATTTTTTTTTCGGATTTTTTTTTCTTTTCGAATTTTTTTATTTTTTTTTAATTTATTATCTTAATCCCGCACTACTAATCCAAGACCAAGTCTTGGGACACCTTTTTTTTGTTAGTTTTCTTTTACAGAATAAATGTCTATGCAAGAGGGATTCAGCACCGCCAGACCTCCACTTTTTCAGTGGAGAAGACTTTTCTTACTGGAAAAGTCGTATGGAGGTCCACCTGTAAACTCAGGTGGACATGTGGATCATTATCCAGTCCGGTCTGGAGATCCCCCGAAATGCCGAAGGACTTCCTCAGAACTACTCTGAGTGGGACAACGCCCTAAAGCGCAAGATAGAAGCCGACGCAAAAGCAACTCAAACCCTACAATACGGGCTGACAAAGGAAGAGCTGAACCGAGTGGGCCCCTTCAACAGTGCAAAAGAGCTATGGACAAAACTGATCGAGCTGCACGAAGGGACCTCAGACACCAAGATCAGCAAAAGGGATCTGCTACTGAACAAACTCTACACCATCAAGATGGCCGACAATGAAACAGCAGCCCAGCTCCACGCACGAATCCAAAAGGTAATGAACGGTCTACACACAATAGGTCACAAGGTTGAAAACCGTGACCTAATAAGGTATGCCCTAAACGCTTTCCCTAGAAATACCTTGTGGGCATCTATGGTAGATGCATACAAGGTTTCCAGGGATCTTTCAAAAATAAAACTAGATGAATTATTTTCTGAACTAGAACTGCACGAACAAACTAACACCAATTCGGTCGAGAAAGGTATTGCTTTCGTTGCAGGTAAAACACTAAGGACAACGAAGAAGAAGCCTGAACCTGAACCCGAGTCTGACTCAGACTCAGAAAATGAAGAAGGAGATCAAACGAAGCTGGTCCGACTAGCCCGAAGCTACTACAAGGAGCTGAAGAACCGAACCAACAAACGGAAAATCAGTCGAAGAAAGGACGAACCAGCTGAACTCGCAAATGACAAAAGCAAGCCCAACGTAACCTGCTACGAGTGCAAGAAGAAGGGCCACTACAAGACAGAGTGTCCAAATCTGAAAGAGTCCGAGAAGATGAGAAGAAAGAAGGCGCTCCAACCAACCTGGGACGAGTCTTCCTCAGAAGAAGAGGCAGAAGCACCCCAATCAACCCTACTAGCTCTGACCGCCTCAAAAAAAGTCGAGTCAGAATCAGAACAGGACGACGGCAAGCTGACATTTACAGAAGACGGCGAAATTAAGGTAACTGGTTTTAATAGATGTCAGTTAACTGAATTAATTTCATTTCATTCTCGTGATTTGGCAAAAGCCAAACTCTGGGTCGAATCCCTCCGACAGGAAGTAAAACTCCTAAAAGAGGGAGCTGACTCTAAACCCTTAACCGAGAAGGTTCAGGAAGGAACTCCTACTCAAGTTGAAAAACTTGAAAAGGAAAACTCCTCCCTGAAAACTCAGGTTAAGGATCTTAGATCAGCCCTAGAACGATTTACTTCTGGTTCCAAAAATCTTGACATGATTCTTGGGAAACAAAAGTCCATTCTAAATCGATCCGGACTTGGCTACCGAACCAAATCCCGACAAAGATCGTATTTGGCTGTACTGAATCAGTCCAGAGGTAAAATTCAGGCATGGGTACCTAAACTATGCCTGAACAAACCGACTGGATCAAATCATTATTGGATCCCCAAGGACAAGATTCACATCTTGCCTAATCATCACCGTGGCTTTAGTCCAGGGGGAGCCAAACTGAAAACAATATTCATAATTAGATAAATAATTTTAATTCTTGATTGCAATTGCTTGTTTGATTGTTTATTTAATTTCTGCAATTTACCATGCTTAGACTTAGGCTAGTTTAAGGACTAAACAAACTTAACTGAAACTTGACAACATAGTATTGGGTAGAGGTGAGATGATAGTACGTTAGGGAAACCAATTCTAATAAGATCAAGTTCACTTGGTCTCTTTAGACTGGTGAAACTAGCCGAAGCTACCGATCCAAAACTCAAACTAGTTAGACCAGAAATTTTTCAAATAATAATTTTGAAAATGAAATTTCATTAAAAGGCTTTGTCAAGGAAAGGGTGGATGATCCCATAAGGCTACGGCCAAAAAAGGTCTAGTGCCTCGCCAAGACCTGGAAGCCAATTTCTGAAATTCAAATTCAAATTATTTTTTGTCAAATTCGAATCTAACACAAAAATTCAGTTATTTGTAGATTTAAACTTCTTTTAAAAATATTTTTGTGTTCAAAATTAATTAAGTTTTCAAAATTATTTTCAAAATAAACTGTCAAAAATAATCTAAACCTGTCTCACAACACCTATAAGGTTAACGTGATTGAAAACCCTAGATTTGGGTGAGACAGACTAGGCAGTGAAACTCAATTTAAGCTATTCCTAATTCTAATTGGATCCAAATCAAGAAAATTCTTTATGCTAGGAACATAAGATTTGGACCAATGGATGTTGGATAGCGGTTGCTCCAGACACATGACTGGAGATAAATTGAAGTTCACCAAGCTCAAACTCAAAAACCTAGGCTCAGTGACATTTGGCAATAATGCCACACTCAAGGTAATTGGGTCAGGTAACATTGAGCTTAAATCTGATTTCATTATTAAAAAAGTTCTATTGGTTGAAAACTTTAATTTTAACTTGCTTAGCATAAGTCAGTTATGTGATTATGGTTATAAAGTTACTTTCAACAGTTCCAACTGCCTAATTAGAAATGAACAAGACTCAGAAATCATACTTAAGGGCACTAGGAAAAATAATGTGTATACGATAAACCTTCCCCTTATACCCAAATGTATGTTAACACAATTAGAACAATCAAACCTCTGGCATAGGAGATTAGGACATACAAATTTGAGAACTATCTCAAAAATTACCCAACTTGGCTTAATCAAAGGTATCCCCAACATCAAAAATAATGAAAACCTAATATGTGAATCATGTAATCAAGGTAAGCAAACCAAATCCAATCACAAACTAATCCAGTCTGATTTAACTCAAACCACACTTGAGCTCCTGCACCTTGACCTATTTGATTCACATGGAGCCAAGTCACTAAGCGGGAACCGATACTGCTTAGTAATAGTCGATGATTACTCTAGGTTTACCTGGGTTAGGTTCCTAAAAACCAAAGATGAAACCCTAAATCTATTTATTGAATTCTGTAAACTAATTGAAAATCAAAACGACACTAAAATTAAAAGACTTAGGAGTGATCACGGGGGAGAGTTTGAAAATCAAAAATTTGAGGAATTCTGTAAGGTAAATGGGTATTTACATGAATTTTCATGTCCTAGAACCCCCCAACAAAATAGGATTGTTGAGCGAAGGAATAGAACACTACAAGAAGCCGCTAGGGCTATGCTCAACGAATTTAAACTAGCAAACCAATTCTGGGCAGAAGCAACTAGTACAGCCTGTTATATCCAAAATAGGGTTTTGATTAATAAGCGACACAACAAAACCCCCTATGAACTGTACTATCATAGACTCCCAAACCTACACTACCTAAGAGTCTTTGGATGCAAAGTCCATATCCTAAACACAAAAGACTATTTAGGAAAATTTCAATCCAAGTCAAACCCAGGTATTTTTCTAGGGTATTCAACCACAAGTAGAGCCTATAGAGTTTACAACAAACAAACTAAGAAAATTGAAGAAACAACAAACTTAATTTTTGATGAAGAAATCAATTCAACTTCTAATAATCCAGACCCAATTTCATCAAACTCTGACCAAGAAAATAATGAACAAATTATTGAACCATTAATTGAACCCTTAAACGAACTAACTATTGAACCAATTAATGAATTAACTGAACCAATAATCGAACCACCAAATGAACCAGTCCAAAGAGTCGAACCAAATAGTGAATCAAACCAACCAGCCGGACCTGAGGCTGAACCAAGCTCTAGAAGAACAAAGAAACCCAGACTAAGTCACCCGACCGATCAAATTGTAGGTGATCCAACTCTAGGAGTCAGGACTAGGTCCTCCTATAGGAACCTTAGTCAAATAGCTATGATATCAAAAATTGAACCCAAAACTATAGAGGAAGCCCTACCTGATCCTGATTTGATTATAGCAATGTAAGAAGAACTAGCTCAATTTGAGAGGAACCAAGTCTAGGAAATTAGTACCTAAACCTGAGGGCAAATCCGTCATTGACACTAAGTGGGTCTTTAGGAACAATCTGAATGATCAAGGAGAAATAGTCAGAAATAAAGCCCGCTTAGTAGCAAAGGGTTTCAGCCAAGTAGAGGGATTAGACTACGATGAAACATATGCCCCAGTAGCTAGACTTTAGTCCATTAGAATGTTGTTAGCCTTTGCATCCCATAAAGGATTTAAGTTATATCAAATGGATGTAAAGTCAGCCTTCTTAAATGGATTCATTAAAGAAGAAGTTTATGTAGGACAACCCCCAGGGTTTGAGGACTTAGACAAACCTAACCACGTTTACAAACTAACTAAAGTATTATATGGGTTAAAACAAGCACCTAGGGCCTGGTATGAACGTTTATCAACCTACTTAACTTCTAAAGAATTCAAACAAGGTCAAATTGACTCAACTCTATTCATTAAAACCCTAGGAAAAGATATATTCATTGCCCAAATTTACATAGATGACATAATCTTTGGATCCACCAACACAAACTTCCTAAAAGAGTTTGTCAAAATAATGGAAAATAAATTTGAAATGAGCTTGGTTGGTGAACTTAACTTTTTCCTAGGCTTACAAATTAAACAAACTAGGGATGGTAACTACGTTCATCAATTCAAATATGCTAAAGAGTTAATAAAGAAATTTAAAATGGACAACTCTAAAAGCATAAGTACCCCCATGGCCACTAATGTAAAAATATATAGTGACCCTGATGGTAAACCAGTGGACCTTAAACTTTATAGGAGTATGATAGGTAGCCTATTGTACCTTACAGCCAGCAGACCTGATATTCTTTTTGCTGTAGGGATGTGTGCTAGATACCAAACCTGTGCTAAGGAAACACACTTAGCAGCCCTAAAACGAGTACTAAGATATGTAAAGGGCACCGTAAATGTAGGGATTTGGTATCCTAGGACCTCAACTTTTGATTTAACAGGATACACAGATTCTGACTATGCAGGCTGTAAATTAGATAGAAAGAGCACAAGTGCGAGCTGCCAACTGTTAGGTCAGAGTCTAGTTAGTTGGTGCAGCAGAAAACAACACTGTGTAGCTCTATCCACAACTGAAGCTGAGTATGTGGCCTTAGGAGAGTGTGTTGCTCAACTTTTATGGATGATGCACACACTTAAGGATTTCCAGCTCATCTACACCCAAACTCAAGTATTTATTGACAATATAAGTTCAATTAATTTAACTAAGAACCCAATTCAACACTCCAGAACCAAACATATAAAAGTCAAACATCATTTTGTAAGAGACCATGTAGCCAGGGGGTGAAATAGCACTTAAGCATATTGACTCTAAATCCAACCTAGCTGATATATTCACAAAACCCTTACATACTTGTTAATGAGTTAACAACCCAATGATTTATGCAAACATTCAATTAGTTGATAGCATAATATGATAGTTACATATATGTGATGTGTAATCGGTATAATTACCTACCTTCATAGCTAAGAAGAACTTGATGGCCACAGCCATGGTTGTTCTTATCTATGGTTGGATATCAACCTATTTGGAGATGTTCCTACGATCTCCCGAATTGATAATAAGGGTGAATCAATTCGTAAAATAAATAGGATTTAATTTATGTATGTTGATACATTCTTTAAATCTTCTCACATAATCTCAATTTGTATTTCTAGGGTAATCACTCGATCATGTCTTCCCTAAACTTGCGTTCCATTTTGGACACCAATAAACTGACTAGGCCAAACTTCATGGACTGGCTTCGAAACCTGAGGATAGTCCTCAAGGCAGAGAAGCTTGCTTATGTCCTTGAAGATCTACTTCCCAACCGTCCTCCTGAAGATGCAACTCCAGACCAGTTTCCTAAGTTGCTTAACCTGCTGAAGACTGTAGAGCCTTCTGTGAAGCAGGAACAGAAGACGGTGCTGTTAGTTGGTTCCTCGATGAAAGGTTCTAAGAGGAAGGCCAAAGAACAGAATAAGGGAAAGAAGAAAAAGGCTAAAAAGACTGAAAAGAAACCAAAAGGCACTTGCCATCATTATGGCAAGGAGGGTCACTGGCGAAGAAACTGCAAGATTTATCTTGAGTCCTTGAAAGAGAAGGCATCCGATGCCCCATCCTCTTCAAGTATCTTCGTTATTGAATGTCACTCTATTTCCTCAAACACATGGGTACTTGATACTGGGTGTAGCTCACATATATGTAACGACATACAAGGGCTAAGGAATAGAAGAAGACTCGTCAAAGGAGAAGCGAATTTGCGAGTTGGAAACGGAGCAAAGATTGCTGCTGTTGCCATCGGAACATATTTGCTAAAGCTCCCCACTGGACGTGTCTTAGAATTGGATAATTGCTATTTCGTTCCTTCGTTGATAAAGAACATTGTATCTATTTCATGTTTGAATGAAAAGGGTTATCATTTAACTTTTAGTAACAATTGTTGTTACATAACTTTAAATGGCGTTCTTTATGGGAATGGAACTTTGTGCAATGGCATCTACACGTTAGATTTATCCAGTGACGTTTTCAATATCGAAGTTAGCAACAAACGTGCTCGAATAGATAATCGAATAGACTCCTACACTTGGCATTGCCGTCTTGGCCATGTAAGTAAGAAACGCATGACCGAATTGCACCGATGTGGAATTTTGGAATCATTTGAACCCGATTCATTTGATACATGCGAATCGTGCTTAAAAGGCAAGATGACCAAATTACCCTTTTCCGGAAAAGGTAATCCAGTGGGAGAATTGCTTGGTCTAATACATACTGATGTATGTGGACCAATGTCAACTCTTGCACAAGGAGGCTATAGCTACTTCATCACCTTTATCGATGATCACTCACGATTCGGGTACGTGTTCTTGATGAAACACAAATCTGAAGCCTTTGAGAAATTCAAAGAGTTCAGAAATGAAGTAGAGAAACAGCTTGGCAAAAGTATTAAAATACTTCGATCCGATTGGGGTGGTGAATACTTAAGTCAAGAATTTCAAGATTATCTAAGGGACAATGGGATATTATCCCAATGGACTCCGCCATATATACCACAGCATAATGGTATATCTGAGAGGCGAAACCGAACCTTGATGGACATGGTTAGGTCAATGATGAATCATGCAACTCTTCCAAAATCCTTTTGGGGTTATATACTTAAGTCAGCTGTTTATTTATTAAACAGAGTCCCGACCAAGGTAGTCTCTACTACTCCATATGAGATTTGGAATAGTAAGAAACCTCACTTAACTCACCTTAAGATATGGGGTTGTCCCGCTTATGTGAAGCGGGTTGTATCAGACAAATTGGATGCTAAGTCTGATAAATGTCTATTTATTGGATACCCTAAGGAAACGAAGGGTTACCAATTCTATCATCCCTTGGAACAAAAGGTGTTTGTTTCAAGGCATGCTGTATTTCTAGAAAAAGAATTTCTTTTACAAGAAAACAGTGGGAGTGGCATTGAACTTGATGAAGTTCAAGAAACTCCAATAGACATTACAGAGACACCGAGTCTAGGCCCACAACCGATAATTCATATGATGAGCTATCAGTTGAACCTAAAACTACACCACCTCTTCGTAGGTCTGATAGGACACGCAACATTCCAGAGAGATACGGATTTCTGTAAGTGAATCGAACGACGTGTTGCTCATTGGCGATGACGAACCTATCAGTTATGAAGATGTTCTGGAAAGTTCAGAAAGGGACAAATGGCTTGAAGCCATGAAGTCGGAAATGGATTCCATGTACGAAAATCAAGTATGGGACTTGGTTAACCCACCTGAAGGGATTAAACCCATAGGGTGCAAGTGGGTTTTCAAGAAGAAAACCGACATGGAAGGTAATGTTGTTACCTTTAAGGCTAGATTAGTGGCAAAAGGATATCGTCAGAAACAAGGAATTGATTATGACGAAACCTATTCGCCAGTAGCTATGCTTAAATCCATTCGGATGCTCCTAGCCATAGCAGCTCATTATGATTATGAGATATGGCAAATGGATGTGAAAATAGCTTTCCTTAACGGAAACCTGCTTGAGGACGTATACATGATACAGCCTGAAGGTTTCACATCGGTTGATAAAACCAAGGTATGCAAGCTTCGACGATCTATATATGGACTGAAGCAAGCATCTAGGAGCTGGAATATCCGTTTTGATGAGACAATCAAAAAGTTTGATTTCTCACAAAATCCTGACGAACCCTGTGTGTACAAGAAGGTTAGTGGGAGTGCAGTCGTATTCCTAGTATTATATGTCGACGACATCTTACTTATAGGA
>JAGFNQ010002475.1:1068603-1175289 GCA_024364735.1 Boesenbergia rotunda | reverse complement strand
TAAGTCTTACTTGTTTTTCTAACAAGTTATTTTAAGTGTGCAGTATCCAAGCCCTAGCGAAGGACTGCTAGGCAACTGGCGAAGGACTGCCAGTATTAAAGCCCTAGCGAAGGACTGCTAGGCAACTGGCGAAGGATTGCTAGTAATTAAAGCCCTAGCGAAGGACTGCTAGGCAACTGGCGAAGGACTACCAGTATCCAAGACCTGACAAAGGACCGTTAGGCAAAAGTCCAACCAAAGGAGCGGTTGGCATCAGGTAAATTCTCCCGAGAGGAGTAGGTGAGGACGCGTTCCCCGTCGAGGGAACAGTAGGCGTCGGTTCGACCTAGGGCTCCATTTTGGAGACCAAAGTCAGAACCAAGACAGCTAAGGCTGTATAAATCTAATAAATTATTATGTTATTGTGTTTTGGACTAACCCTGGATGCAGGACCGAAGGAACGTGTGTCTGCAGCTCAGAAAGCCTCAAAGGAGAGAGGCAATTACTGAGTAGGGCGCCCGGAGCGTCCCGGGCACCCCCAAGGGCCATACAAAACAAGTAACAAGAAGACTGGTTCGAATACACACTGGGCCGGGCGCCCCCGTGCTCCGGGCCCCTGCACTGCGGGCGCCCCCTGGCGCATACCTCGAACCAAGAAGCCCTCGAAGCCAAGCAGATAACCTTTGACCCGGTCATGCGGGCGCCCCTAGCGCTGCGGGTGCCCCGGTCAAAGCTGATCCCGAAGATAAGGGGATCAGACCTGACCGAGATCGGAACGGATCGGCTGCCACGTAGGGGGGCGCCCCCGACGTCCGGGCGCCCCCTAGCCCTATATAAAGGGCCCTCGACCCAGGCTTCAAACATCAATTCTCTCAACGCTCCAACGATCTTCTACGCTCGTGCTTTGCTCCGGAAACGCTTCACCTCGAGCCGACGACGTCCCGCTGCCCCGAAAGAGTCGACCTACTCCGGACGTCGGTAAAGAAGAGCGTACTTTCTTTATTATATTCTATTGCACTCATTTTGTAATTAAAATTGTGTAACTGATTTGCGCGAATATAGAATTGCCCATAGTAAACGGTCAACGACCGTGGGCCTTGGAGTAGGAGTCGACACAGGCTCCGAACCAAGTAAAAATCACTGTGTCTTTGTGTTGTGTATGTTATTTTTATTTCCGCTGTGCACTTACTCTCAGTTTTCCGAAAAAGAAACGACTTCCGATATTCACCCCCCCTCTATCGGTTTTCACGATCCAACAAGTGGTATCAGAGCGGGGAATTCAAACTTGGTGCAACCACCAGTTTGAAATTTTTTTTCGGATTTTTTTTTGAATTTAATTATTTTTTTTACTTAATTATCTTTATCCCGCACTGCTAATCCAAGACCAAGTCTTGGGACACCTTTGTTTGTAAGTTTCCTTTTACAGAACAAATGTCTATGCAAGAGGGATTCAGCACCGCTAGACCTCCACTCTTCAGTGGAGAAGACTTTTCCTACTGGAAAAGTCGCATGGAGGTCCACCTGAAAACTCAGGTGGACATGTGGATCATTATCCAGTCCGGTCTGGAGATCCCCCGAAATGCGGAAGGACTTCCACAAAGCTACTCGGAGTGGGACAACACTCTAAAGCGCAAGATAGAAGCCGACGCAAAAGCAACGCAAACCCTACAATACGGGCTGACAAAGGAAGAGCTGAACCTAGTGGGCCCCTTCAACAGTGCAAAAGAGCTATGGACGAAACTGATCGAGCTGCACGAAGGGACTTCAGACACAAGGATCAGCAAAAGGGATCTGCTACTAAACAAGCTCTACACCATCAAGATGGCTGACAACGAAACAGCAGCCCAGCTCCACGCACGAATCCAAGAGGTAATGAACGGTCTTCACGCAATAGGTCATAAGGTCGAAAACCGTGACCTAATAAGGTATGCTCTAAACGCATTCCCAAGAAATACCTTGTGGGCATCTATGGTAGATGCATACATGGTATCCAGGGATCTTTCTAAAATAAAACTAGATGAATTATTTTCTGAACTAGAACTGCACGAACAGACTAACACCAATTCGGTCGAAAAAGGTATCGCTTTCATTGCAGGTAAAAATCTAAAGACAACGAAGAAGAAAACTGAACCTGAACCTGAGTCTGACTCAGACTCAGAAGATGAAAAAGAAGATCAAACTAAGCTGGTCCGGCTCGCTCGAAACTACTACAAGGAGCTGAAGAACCGAACCAACAAAAGGAAAACCGGCCGAAGAAAAGACGAACCAGCTGAACCCACGAACAAGCCTAATGTAACCTGCTACGAGTGCAAGAAAAAGGGCCACTACAAGACAGAATGTCCAAATCTGAAAGAGTCCAAGAAGACGAAAAGAAAGAAGGCGCTCCAAGCAACCTGGGACGAGTCTTCCTCAGAAGAAGAGACAGAGGCACCCCAGTCCAATCTCCTAGCTCTGACCGCCTCAGTCGAAACCGAGTCAGAACAAGAGGACGGCGAGCTGACCTTCACAGAAGACGGAGAAATTAAGGTAACTGGTTTTAATAGATTACAGTTAACTGAATTGATTTCTTTTCTTTCTCGTGATTTGGCAAAAGCCAAACTCCGGGTCGAATCCCTCCGACAGGAAGTAAAACTCCTGAAAGAGGGAGCTGACTCTAAACCCTCAACCGAGAAGGTTCAGGAAGGAACTCCCACTCAAGTTGAAAAACTTGAAAAGGAAAACTCCTCCCTGAAAACTCAGGTTAAGGATCTTAGATCAGCCCTAGAACGATTCACTTCTGGTTCCAAAAATCTTGACATGATTCTTGGGAAACAAAAGTCCGTTCTAAATCGATCTGGACTTGGCTACCGAACCAAATCCCGACAAAGATCGTATTTGACTGTACTGAATCAGTCCAGAGGCAAAATTCAGGCATGGGTACCTAAACTATGCCTGAACAAATCAACTGGATCAAATCAGTATTGATCCCCAAGGACAAGATTCACATCTTGCCTAACCATCACCGTGGCTTTAGTCCAGGGGGAGCCAAACTGAAAACTATTTTCATTATTAGATAAACCTGTAATTCTTGATTGAAACTGCCTGTTTGATTGTTTAATTATTGCAATTTACCATGCTTAGACTTAAGTTAGTTTAAGGACTTAACAAACTTAACTGAAATTTGAAAACATAGTATTGGGTGGAGGTGAGATGATAGTACGTTGGGGAAACCAATTCTAATAAGATAAAGTTTACTTGGTCTCTTTAGACTGGTGAAACCAGCCGAAGCTACCGATCCAAAATCCAAACTAGTTAGACCAGAAATTTTTCAAAGAATAATTTTGAAAATGAAATTTCATTAAAAGACTTTGTCAAGGAAAGGGTGGATGATCCCATAAGGCTTCGGCCAAAGAAGGCCTAGTGCCTCGCCAAGACCTGGAAGTCAATTTTTGAAATTCAAATTCAAATTATTTTTGTCAAATTCGAATCTAGCACAAAAATTCAGTTATTTGTAGATTTAAACTTCTTTCAAAATTTTCTTTCAAAATTAATTAAGTTTTCAAAATTAATAAAAAAATTTCAAAATAGTTTTTCTAATCTAAACCTGTCTCACGAAACCTATAAGGTCAACGTGATTGAAAACCCTAGATTTGGGTGAGACAGACTAGGCAGTGAAACTCAATTTAAGCTATTCCTGATTCTGATTGGATCCAAATCAAGAAGATTCTTTATGCGTAGGAACATAAAGATTTGGACCAATGGATGTTGGATAGCGGTTGCTCCAGACACATGACTGGAGATAAATTGAAGTTCACTAAGCTCAAACTCAAAAACCTAGGCTCAGTGGCATTTGGCAATAATGTCACACTCAAGGTAATTGGGTCAGGTAACATTGAGCTTAAATCTGATTTCATTATTAAGAAAGTTCTATTGGTTGAAAACTTTAATTTTAACTTGCTTAGCATAAGTCAGTTATGTGATTCTGGTTATAGAGTTACTTTCAACAGTTCCAACTGCCTAATTAAAAATGAACAAGACTCAGAAACCATACTTAAGGGCACTAGGAAAAATAATGTATACACTATAAATCTTCCTATTATACCCAAATGTATGTTAACACAATCAGAACAATCAAACCTCTGGCATAGGAGATTAGGACATACCAATTTAAGAACCATCTCAAAAATTACCCAACTTGATTTAATCAAAGGTATCCCCAAAATCAAAAATAATGAAAACCTAATATGTGAATCATGTAATCAAGGTAAACAAACCAAATCCAATCACAAACTAATCCAGTCTGATTTAACTCAAACCACACTTGAGCTCCTGCACCTTGACCTATTTGATTCACATGGAGCCAAGTCACTAAGCGGGAACCGATACTGCTTAGTAATAGTTGATGATTACTCTAGATTCACCTGGGTTAAGTTCCTAAAAACCAAAGATGAAACACTAAATCTATTTATTGAATTCTGTAAACTAATTGAAAATCAAAATGACACTAAAATTAAAAGACTAAGGAGTGATCACGGGGGAGAGTTTGAAAATCAAAATTTTGAGGAATTCTGTAAGGTAAATGGGTATTTACATGAATTTTCATGTCCTAGAACCCCCCAACAAAATGGGATAGTTGAGCGAAGGAATAGAACACTATAAGAAGCCGCTAGGGCTATGCTCAACGAGTTTAAACTAGCAAACCAGTTCTGGGCAGAAGCAACTAGTACAGCCTGTTATATCCAAAATAGGGTTTTGATTAATAAGCGACACAATAAAACCCCTTATGAACTGTACTACCATAGACTCCCAAACCTACACTACCTAAGAGTCTTTGGATGCAAAGTCCATATCCTAAACACCAAAGACTATTTAGGAAAATTTCAATCCAAGTCAAACCCAGGCATTTTTTTAGGGTATTCAACCACAAGTAGAGCCTATAGAGTTTACAACAAACAAACTAAGAAAATCGAAGAAACAACTAATTTAATTTTTGATGAAGAAATCAATTCAAATTCTAATAATCCAGAACCAATTTCATCAAACTCTGACCAAGAAAATAATGAACAATTTATTGAACCTTTAATTGAACCTTAAACGAACTAACTATTGAACCAATTAATGAATTAACTGAACCAAGAATCGAACCACCAAATGAACCAATCCAAAGAGTCGAACCAAATAGTGAACCAAACCTACCAGCCGGACCTCAGGTTGAACCAAGCTTTAGAAGAACAAAGAAACCCAGACTAAGTCACCCGTCCGATCAAATTGTAGGTGATCCAACTCTAGGAGTCAGGACTAGATCCTCCTATAGAAACCTTAGTCAAATAGCTATGATATCGAAAATTGAACCCAAAACTATAGATGAAGCCCTACCTGACCCTGACTGGATCATAGCTATGCAAGAAGAATTAGCTCAATTTGAAAGAAACCAAGTCTGGGAACTAGTGCCTAAACCTGAAGGCAAATCCATAATAGATACCAAGTGGGTCTTTAGGAATAAACTAAATGATCAAGGAGAAATAGTCAGAAATAAAGCCCGCTTAGTAGCAAAGGGTTTCAGCCAAGTAGAGGGATTAGACTACGATGAAACATATGCCCCAGTAGCTAGACTTGAGTCCATTAGAATGTTGTTAGCCTTTGCATCCCATAAAGGATTTAAATTATATCAAATGGATGTAAAGTCAGCCTTCTTAAATGGATTCATTAAAGAAGAAGTGTATGTAGGACAACCCCCAGGGTTTGAGGACTTAGACCAACCTGACCACGTTTACAAATTAACTAAAGCGCTATATGGGTTAAAACAAGCACCTAGGGCCTGGTATGAACGTTTATCTACTTACTTAATTTCTAAAGAATTTAAACAAGGCGAAATTGACTCAACATTATTTATTAAAACCCTAGGAAAAGATATATTTATTGCCCAAATTTACGTAGATGACATAATCTTTGGATCCACCAACACCAACTTTCTAAAAGAATTTGTAAAGATAATGGAAGATGAATTTGAAATGAGCTTAGTTGGTGAGCTTACATATTTCCTAGGACTACAAATCAAACAAACTAGGGATGGTAATTATGTTCATCAATTCAAGTATGCTAAAGAGTTAATAAAGAAATTTAAAATGGATAACTCTAAAAGCATAAGTACCCCCATGGCCACTAATATAAAAATAGATAGTGACCCTGATGGTAAACCAGTAGACCTTAAACTCTATAGGAGTATGATAGGTAGCCTACTGTACCTTACAGCCAGCAGACCTGATATTCTTTTTGCTGTAGGAATGTGTGCTAGATACCAAACCTGTGCTAAGGAAACGCACTTAGCAGCCCTAAAACGAGTACTAAGATATGTAAAGGGCACCCTAAATGTAGGGATTTGGTATCCTAGAACCTCAACCTTTGATTTAACAGGATATACAGATTCTGACTATGCAGGCTGTAAATTAGATAGAAAGAGCACGAGTGGAAGCTGCCAACTGTTAGGTCAGAGTTTAGTCAGTTGGTGCAGCAGAAAACAACACTGTGTGACCTTATCCACAACTGAAGCTGAGTATGTGGCATTAGGAGAATGTGTTGCACAACTTTTATGGATGATGCACACACTTAAAGATTTCCAGCTCAACTACACCCAAATTCAAGTATTTATTGACAATATAAGTTCAATTAATTTAACTAAAAACCCAATTCAACACTCCAGAACCAAACATATAGAAGTCAAACATCATTTTGTCAGAGACCATATAGCCAGGGGAGAAATAACACTTAAGCATATTGACTCTAAATCCAACCTAGCTGATATATTCACAAAACCTTTACCTGAATCTGAATTCAATTCACTAAGAAGGCAGTTAGGATTGTGCTTTGTAGAATAGAGTATCTCAATTTTTTTTTACTCTACTTGATTTCAAAAATCAGTTTTCTAAAAATAGATTTTGAAAAACTGCTTTACTAAATTTCAAAATCAATTTTCATTTTTTTACTTAGTTTTATTTTAAAACTACCCCCTTCAAAACTAGGTTTTTTTTTCGAAAATGGACTTAGTCTAGGCTTTAACCCTAGAACTGCATGCACCTATAGACTTAGAAGCCAGCATCTCACAAGCACCTTAGGGTACTTTTGATTGATAACCTAGAAAGGGTTGAGATGCTTAGGTCTTTGCCTCAATTCAAGATGCTGTAAGTCAGTGCATCTGGAGTAATTGGGGCACTAAATACAACTTACATAGCAATCAAGTTAAGTGTCAAGTTTAGAAAATCTAACTTGAACAAAAACACTTAACTTGACTAACCCTAGCAAAAACTACTGTTTATAGCAGTTAGTAAGTAGCTAATTGGGTTAGACAGACCCCTACAGAGAATTGATTGATTTAGTGTAAATTTAATGATAAATTGATTCAGTACAGCAAAATTTTCTTAGTTCCTTTATTTATGCTGTATTTGTTTGTTTTGATATATGGCAAAGGGGGAGAGATAGGAAAGGAGAGAGTAAAATTTTCTTTTCAAAATTTTGAGTAAAATTTTCTTTTCAAAATTTTCTTAACTCCATCCTTTATTCAAAAAGTATTCAAAAGTTTTTTAAAAAAATTCTTAAGTTTTTGAAAAATTCTTAAGCTTTCAAAACTTGTATTCAAAAGTTTAACTTTTTGAAAAATTCTTAAGCTTTCAAAACTTGTATTCAAAAGTTTAACTTTTTGAAAAATACTTAAGCTTTCAAAACTTGTATTCAAAAGTTTAACTTTTTGAAAAATACTTAAGCTTTCAAAACTTGTATTCAAAAGTTTAACTTTTTGAAAAATTCTTAAGCTTTCAAAACTTGTATTCAAAACTTTAACTTTTTGAAAAATACATAAGCTTTCAAAACTTGTATTCAAAAGTTTAACTTTTTGAAAAATACTTAAAGCTTTCAAAAAAAAGTTTTTAAGCTAACACTTTCAAAATCTTTGAGTACCTTGAAACTTAGAAGCCTCAAACTTTTTAAATACTCAAAGATCATGTTTCAAAAATTTCCTATATACTTTTTAAAAGTACCTAAGTACAAGTTTTTTTCCCACCAATTTTTGAAACATCTAGGGGGAGATTCCTTCCAGGGGGAGGGAACAAAACTTTAATTTCTTTTTATTAAACTTAACTTTTTGAACTAGGGTTGCCATAAATCAAAAAGGGGGAGATTGTTGGTGCAGAAGGCACCAAAGTCTAACCTGTGTTTTGATAATGGCAACATAGGTCAAAAGTTAAGTCTTACTTGTTTTCTAACAAGTTATTTTAAGTGTGCAGTATCCAAGCCCGAGCGAAGGACTGCTAGGCAACTGGCGAAGGACTGCCAGTATTAAAGCCCTAGCGAAGGACTGCTAAGCAACTGGCAAAGGATTGCTAGTATTAAAGCCCTAGCGAAGGACTGCTAGGCAACTGGCAAAGGACTGCCAGTATCCAAGACCTGACAAAGGACCGTCAGGCAAAAGTCCAACCAAAGGAGCGGTTGGCATCAGGTAAATTCTCCCGAGAGGAGTAGGTGAGGACGCGTTCCCCGTCGAGGGAACAGTAGGCGTCGGTTCGACCTAGGGCTCCATTTTAGAGACCAAAGTCAGAACCAAGATAGCTAAGGCTGTATAAATCTAATAAATTATTATGTTATTGTGTTTTGGACTAACACTGGATGCAGGACCGAAGGAACGTGTGTCTGCAGCTCAGAAAGCCTCAAAGGAGAGAGACAGTTACTGAGTAGGGCGCCCGGAGCGTCCCGGGCGCCCCCAAGGGCCATACAAAACAAGTAACAAGAAGACTGGTTCGAATACACACTAGGTCGGGCGCCCCCGTGCTCCCGGGCGCCCCCTGCGCTGTGGGCGCCCCCTGCACTTCGGGCGCCCCCTGGCGCATACCTCGAACCAAGAAGCCCTCGAAGCCAAGCAGATAACCTTTGACCCGGTCAATGCGGGCGCCCCGAGCGCTGCGGGCGCCCCGGTCAAAGCTGATCCCGAAGATAAGGGGATCAGACGCTGACCGAGATCGGAACGGATCGGCTGCCACGTAGGGGGGCGCCCCCGACGTCCCGGGCGCCCCCTAGCCCTATATAAAGGGCCCTCGACCCCAGGCTTCAAACATCAATTCTCTCAACGCTCCAACGATCTTCTACGCTCGTGCTTTGCTCCGGAAACGCTTCACCTCGAGCCGACGACGTCCCGCTGCCCCGAAAGAGTCGACCTACTCCGGACGTCGGTAAAGAAGAGCGTACTTTCTTTATTATATTCTATTGCACTCATTTTGTAATTAAAATTGTGTAACTGATTTGCGCGAATATAGAATTGCCCATAGTAAACGGTCAACGACCGTGGGCCTTGGAGTAGGAGTCGACACAGGCTCCGAACCAAGTAAAAATCACTGTGTTTTTGTGTTGTGTATGTTATTTTTATTTCCGCTGTGCACTTACTCTCAGTTTTCCGAAAAAGAAACGACTTCCGATATTCACCCCCCCCCCTCTATCGGTTTTCACGATCCAACACCAACTTGTCTTCCATCATTCTTTCCTCTAGCTTGTGCTCTTTTTGGCGGTTATTCCAACAAGAGCAGACCCCCGCTCTGATACCACTTGTTAGATCGTAACAAGCAAGTTAGAGGGGGGGATGAATAGCTTCTTTCAATTTTTCTACCTACAACGTTAGCATGCGCAAGCGGAAACAATAACAATAAAAACAACCAAACGCTAACACGTTACCGTTTACGTGGTTCGGAGATGACGCTCCTACTCCACGGCAGTCCGTAAGGTGGACGATCCCTTGATTATTCGGTGGATCACTCCCCGGATGCCCTTCGGCTAGCTCATGTAGCTCCTTGTGGGTAGAGAAACCTTGCCACAATCCCAACTTCAGCTCTGAGCTCTTAGACTACTATTTGGCCTTTACCCAAAGCCAAATTCGTCAAGAGTCCCAGCCAAAATGAAGCCCTTTTAAATACAGCTTACCTTTGTTTTGGCCGCCACCAATCGACTGCCCACACTCAAACTCGACCGTTGCAAGCCCAACGTTCGAATTTTGGCTGCTACCAGTCGACTGCCCCCATAGCAATCGACTGATCTTTCTGCCCCTTTTATCGGTCGATTGCTTTGGGCCCAGTCGACTGCCACCTAGGTTTTTCCCTTCCCGACTACAATTCTCTCAGCGCTCGACCCATAGGATTTCCCGAGTATATTCCCTCAGCACTCGACCCCTCACAACCCAGCTGACTCTTCACCAGCAGCCTCGATCTGTTGCCTTCACGCCCTCTTCGTCTTTGGCCCTCGTCCCTCAGATGCGCACACAAGCCTCCAGCTTGCCTCCATGCCATCCTTCACGTATGCCTCGGAGTTCGTATCCCTCGGCTCATCGTCCCTGCTATCCATGGTCCCTCGGGTGCACACAAGCCCACGGCTTGCCTCCATGCCACCCTTCACCATACCCGAAGCCGTCCAGCTAAGTCAATATGTGTAACCTGCAAACCTGTATACTCACATATACATATTAGAATACAAGGATAAACCTAACTTAAACCTTTTGTCCAAACATCAAAACACATGGTCACTCCGGACCATAGATTTCCCCAACATCAACAAATCCTCTAGCGTCTGAATGGTACGCTCTAACTGTCCGTCCGTCTGCGGATGAAAGGTTGTACTGAATCGAAGCTCAGTACCCATAGCCTACTGCAAACTCTACCAAAATCACGTAGTGAAACACGGATCTCTATCTGATATGATGGTGAGAGGGACGCCGTGTAGTCTGATAATCTCACGGCAGTAAAGCTCTGCCAGCTTGTCCAGTGAATATGTCCTCTAAATCCCCAAGAAATGAGCATATTTGGTTAATCGATTAACGATCACCCAAATCGCGTCGTGTCTTCTTCGAAACCTCAGTAACCCCACAACAAAATCCATAGTGATGTGCTATCATTTCCACTCAGGAATAGGGATCTTCTGTAGAATCCAGCAGGTCTCTGATGCTCAGCCTTCACCTGCTGGCACACCAGACATCTAGCTACAAAATTCGTGATGTCTTTCTTCATACCGTTCCACCAGTAGGAACGTCTCAAATCTCGGTACATACGGGTTTCACCAGGATGTATAGCAAACCGAGATCGATGAGCCTCCTGAAGCAATTCATCCATGACTGGATGTGACCTAGGTATGCACAATCTCCGTCGAAAATATAGAATACCCTCGTCATCTCGTGTAAAGTCAGTCTGTTGCTCTGAGGCTATCCGGCTGCCTAGGAACTGCAGATGTTGATCACTAGCCTGAGCCTCTCTGATCCTCATCCTGATCGAAGACTAAGCAACCATAGTCACCAATAACCCTTTCTCTATCTGACCCTGCTCCGTCAGTCCCAACTCTGAGAAGCTCTGAACTAAGCCTGTGACCATAACTCGGTGATAAGCCAGAATACTCCAGGATTTTCTGCTTAGTGCATCTGCAACCACATTAGCTTTCCCTGGATGGTAGCTAATAGTACAGTCATAATCATTCAGGAATTCCATCCATCTTCTCTAACGAAGATTCAGCTCCTTCTGAGTGAATAAATACAAGAGGCTCTTGTGATCCGTGAAAATCTCAAACGTGACGTCGTAGAGATGATGTCTCCATATCTTCAAGGAAAAAATAATGGATGCAAGCTCTAAGTCGTGAACTAGATAGTTCTTCTCATGCTTCTTAAGTTAACGTGAACTATAAGAGACTACTCGTCCATGCTACATCAAAACTACACCCAAACCCTGATGTGATGCATCCGTATAGAGTACGAAACCGTCCTCTTTTGAAGGTAAAACCAAAACAGGCGCAGACATCAATCACCGCTTGAGCTCCTGAAAACTGGTCTCACAAGTCTCTGTCCAAATAAATTTCACGTCTTTTCTGGTCAGACGTGTCAACAGTAAAGCAATGGTGGAAACCCCCTCAACAAAATCATCGATAATAACCAGCCAATCCGAGAAAACTGCGCACCTCCTGAACTGACTTAGGCTGCTCCCAACTGGTGACAACCTTGATCTTATGGGGATCTATGGAGATACCTCTACTGGAAATAACATGTCCGAGAAAACCCACAGAAGACAACCAGAAAGCACATTTACTGAACTTCGCATACAACTGCTCCCGCCGGAGCGTCTCTAGGACGATGCGATGATGGCGCGCGTGTTCCTCCTCGGAACGGGAGTAAATCAGGATATCGTCGATGAAAACAATAACAAACTGATCCAAATACTCTATAAAGACCTGATTCATCAAATCCATGAATACTGCAGGAGCATTGGTAAGCCCAAATGGCATTACCAAAAACTCGTAATGTCCGTACCGGGTGCAGTCTTTTGGATATCTGAATCTCTAATCCTCAGCTGGTGATATCCTGACCACAAATCAATCTTAGAATACACTGATGTATCGTTTAACTGATCAAATAAGTCTTCGATACGAGGCAGAGGATATTTGTTCTTGATAGTCACTACATTCAACTGCCTGTAATCGATGCATAACCTCATAGAACCATTGATAAATACCATTTTGTTGATTATTTTAATTGCTAAAATCCATGTTTGACCTATGATTTTATTTGCTTAATTGTGATTTTATCCTAGGTTTTAGAACTTACTTTTAATTTGGACTTAATTGCAAATTTGCACATTTTTTGGATTATTTGGCCACTAATTTTCTGATATATTTTTGTAGGCATGAAAGGATCCTGGACCTAGGGCATACTGGGTCAAACTTGAGTCGGATGTGAACCAGATCGAATTATCAAGCTTACAATTAATCCGGGCCGTCAGATTCAAGAGCGGCTAGATCTGAGCCATCCGGGACGATCTGAGCCATCAGAGATGTGTACCAAATCACTGAGCCCCAGGGATCACTCTTGATGGTTGATGTGTCAGGAGAGTCAGAGGGTAGGTATGTAAGTGTAGGGGATTGCACTGAGCCCCAGGGATCACCCATATCTACTGAGCAGTCAGAGCCTGAGTTGAAGCCTTTGCTAGCACACTTGAAGTATGTTTATTTGGGAGAAGATCAGCAGCTATCTGTCATCATTGCCCAGAATTTAGAGCCAGAACAAGAGGAAAAATTATTACAAGTTCTGAGGCAGCACAGAAAAGCTATAGGGTGGACACTTGCTGATATTTCTGGGATTAGTCCTGCTATCTGCATGCATCGGATACACTTAGAAGAAAATATGAAGCCCGTGAGACAACCACAAAGAAGACTTAACCCGTTGATTCTTGATGTAGTAAAGAAAGAGGTGACTAGACTTCTACAGGCAGACATCATTTACCCTATTTCTGACAGCAGATGGGTGAGTCCTATTCATGTGGTCCCCAAGAAATCAGGAGTTACAGTGGTGGCAAATGAAGACAATGAGTTGGTGCCCACAAGAGTGAAGAATGCATGGAGGGTTTGTGTGGATTATAGGAAGCTGAACCAAGCCACGAGGAAGGATCACTATCCCTTGCCATTTATTGATCAGATGTTAGAGAGATTAGCGGGGAAGTCACACTATTGCTTTTTGGATGGATACACAGGTTATTTTCAGATTTGCATAGATCCGGAAGATCAAGAGAAGACTACCTTCACTTGTCCTTTCGGCACATTTGCTTACAGAAGGATGCCATTCAGACTTTGCAACGATCCAAGGACCTTCCAGCGGTGTATGGTAAGTATTTTTGGTGAGTTGTTAGATCACTGCATGGAAGTATTCATGGATGATTTTTCTATTTTTGGTACATCCTTTGATTCATGCTTAGAAAATTTATCTAGGGTTTTGCATAGATGCATCGAGACTGATCTGGTTCTTAATTTTGAAAAGTGTCATTTTATGATTGAGCATGGCATAGTTTTGGGTCACATAGTCTCTAGGAGAGGTATAGAGGTAGATCCTGCAAAAATAAGTGTTATATCTTCTTTATCTTACCCCGTATGCGTACGGGATGTTCGATCTTTTCTTGGACATGCAGGTTTTTACAGGAGATTTATTAGAGACTTCAGTAGAGTTGCTCTTCCATTGTCTCGATTGTTGCAGAAGGATGTAGATTTTTATTTTGATGCAAAATGCAAGGAGGCTTTTCAGAGGTTGAAGGAAGCTCTTATTACTGCACCTATTATCAGATCACCAGACTGGAGCTTACCTTTTGAGCTGATGTGTGATGCCTCAAACCATGCATTAGGAGTTGTACTTGCACAGAGAGTAGATGGGGCACCATATGTTATTTCTTATGCCTCAAAGACCTTGGATTCAGCCCAAGCAAACTACACCACCACAGAAAAGGAGCTTCTTTCCATTGTTTTTGCTTTAGATAGATTCAGATCATATTTATTGTGTTCTCATGTTGTTGTGTTTTCTGATCATGCAGCACTGAAGTACCTCCTGAAGAAGCCAGATGCGAAGCCTAGACTTATTAGATGGATGCTACTACTACAGGAGTTTGACTTGGAGATACGGGACAGGAGTGGCAAGGAAAATTTAGTAGCAGACCACTTGAGCAGATTAGAGGGAGATGGAGATCCCACGGCCATAGATGATGATTTCAGAGATGAGCAGTTTTTACAGCTGCATGGTGAGTCACCTTGGTATGCAGACTTAGTGAATTTTCTTGTAGCTCATGTTTTTCCTACACACTTTTCGAAAGCTCAAAAGGATAAGTTTAAAAGTGATGCAAAATATTATGTGTGGGATGATCCTTACTTGTGGAAATTTTGTAGTGATCAAATCATTAGGAGATGTGTACCAAATCATGAGTTTCATTCTGTACTCACCTTTTGTCATTCTTCAGCATGTGGTGGGCATTTTGGACCACAAAGAACTGCTAGAAAAATTTTAGAATGTGGATTGTATTGGCCCACCCTGTTTAGAGATTCATATAGGTTTTGTAAATGTTGTGATAGATGTCAAAGAACAGGAAACATAAGTGCTAAAAATGAAATGTCTCAACAAACTATTTTATTTTGTGAGATATTTGATGTGTGGGGTATAGATTTTATGGGACCATTTCCTGCTTCTTTTGGATTCTTGTATATTCTTTTAGATGTTGATTATGTTTCAAAATGGGTGGAGGTCATTCCCACCAGGACTGATGATTCATCTGTTGTTGTTAGTTTTGTCAGGTCACACATTTTTTGTAGGTTTGGAATTCCAAGAGCAATCATAAGTGACCAAGGATCACATTTTTGCAATAAGCACATGAAGGCTCTTCTTAATAAGTATGGGGTTGTACATAAGGTTTCTACTGCTTATCACCCCCAAACGAATGGACAAGCCGAGGTGTCGAATAGAGAAGTCAAATCAATTTTGGAAAAGACCGTGGGACCTAAGAGGAAGGATTGGAGCAAAAGGCTTGAAGATGCACTATGGGCATATCGCACCGCTTACAAGACACCCATTGGAATGTCACCTTATAGACTTGTGTATGGGAAATCATGCCACTTACCTGTGGAGGTTGAGCATAAGGCGTATTGGGCGGTAAAGGCTTGCAATTTTGATGCTACTAAAGTGGGAGAAGAAAGGAAGTTGCAACTTCAAGAACTTGAAGAAGTCCGGTTGGAAGCGTTTGAGAATTCAAGGATCTACAAGGAGAAGACTAAGAACTTTCATGACAAGCACATTGTGAACAAAGAATTTCAAATTGGTGACAAAGTGCTATTATACAAGTCAAGACTCAAATTGATCAATGGGAAGTTGAGATCAAGATGGGAGGGTCCATTTTTTGTGACTAATGTTTTTCCCTATGGAGTGGTAGAGATTCAAGAGGAGGCCACGAGTCAAGTGTACAAAGTAAATGGCCACCGGCTCAAGAAATTCCATGAAGAGGTCAAGGAGCTAGAGGTGGATGGAGTGGACTATATGGATGCCACATACCCAACTTGAAAGGGGAGTTCACTAAATTTTGCACTCATTTTTCTTTGTATATACCATTTCCTTACTTGTTGCAAGAATAAATTCTAGTTTGCATGCGAAATTAGTTTTCTCAAGTAGGTACTTTTAAGTTCAAATAAAATTCTTCATACCATGTCTTTTCTCTTAGTACATTTTCAAGGTTTCTAGGAATAAATGTATCCCTTAGGTTATCTCAATAGCGTTTTAGAGTCTTTTGGAAAATAAATTAAATTTGGTTGTCAAAACTTAGGGTTTGAGTTCATGGATGAAATCTTGGATGCTTGAGTACTATTTAGCTTTAGATTCTTAATTGAAGACTTGAGATGAATTATTTTTGCCTAGTGAGATTTAGCCTTATCTTTGTGACACATATATGTTATTGTGCTCCAGAACTTACTTAGGTTCTATCAAAGTCATATTTCAATGATTGGATCACATCTATAGAGACTAATCATTTTGTTCACCGTTTCCCATTAATTTTGGCAAAAATCATGTCTACTCTATTTGTCTTTCCTTCTTCCTAATTTTAACCCTAATTTTTCTATGGATTTGTTTGCTTGGGATGTTTTCATGATGCTATTTTGCCCGAGACGGACAAAGATTTAAGTGTGGGGGAGTGATTGGTGATTTGGAAGCAATTTTTTATCAAGGATGCATTTCAACTCGGAAAAAAAAAATTTTTTTGCCAAGTGAGTTGAGTTTGGTGTCAACAATGAGTAGAGAGGCGGAAGCAATTGGAGTTTGAGATTCTTCATTACATGTGGAAGACCCAAGTGGCACGAAAAGAAGATCCAAGGAGTTATATGTACCAAGTTGAATTAAAACTGAGGAAGATTGAGAAAAGGCTGAATTAAGTTGGAATTAGTCAACTTGAAGCTGAAACTGACTTTCGTGGGCTGTGAATCAGGGAACAAGTCAGGATTGCATTAAAGAGTGTTGAGAACACCAAATGTTGGCCAAATCTGGAAGAATTCAGATGCTAGAATTACTGACCAGAAATAGAATTTGAAAGGGCTGAGTTGAAGATGATATCTGATAGGAATTTGAGCATATGAGGCCTGAAATATAGCTGCACAAAGCTGGAAAGGAGCTGAAACTTATCTGAAAACTCTGAATTGAAGCTGAGTAGCTGCTTAATATAAGATGTTTCGGCCACTTTGCTTAGTCTGAATTGAATGCTGGAAAGCAGTGTAAAATCTCTGAAATCAAGCTGAGAAAAAAATCTGAAATGCATTGCAATGTTTGTTCCCGAAATCTGAAGCTGAAGCTGCTGAATGATACAAGCAAATTAGAATGAAGCTGAGCTGAATCTGAGCTAGAAAGTCTGAATCTGAGTTTGCTGAGTGCTGGAATCTTAACTCCAGTTGAATTGAAACTGATTGAAGACTGATAAAAGATGAGTGAAGACTGAAAAGTTGCTGAAACTGCCAAATCTGAGCTGCAATGCATTATAATCTGAATTTTGAGAAGCTGCTAAGCAAGATATTAAGTGCAAATTGTATCTGAAGTTGAAGGTGCACATTCAACTTCGGATCTGAGATTGAAACCGTGGATGCTAGCTGTACAATCTGAAGAGAAAGAAATGGAAAAGCAGTTAAGGCAAGGGCTGAATTTGAATTCTGAGCTGATTTGAATTGGTGAGGGGAACATTTAAAGCTTTCACCCCCATTTGATGCAAGAACTATGTGATGCCAATTGTTTCAAGCTGAATTGAAGTGGTTCGAATTGAAGCAAGTGGAGATCTTGACTTTTGATTAAACTTGGAAGATTAGCACGCAAGCGGGAATTTGTGCCAAAGCAGAAGAATGGCTTGGATCAAGAATGAGGAGGTTAAAAATCAGAAATGCATTGGGAGAATCTGAATTGTAGCTGAACTGAAGCTGTAAAGGAGTTAGAATCTGAAGCAGTAAGAAATCAAGGAAGAAAAAGCTGTGACAAAGTTTGAATTGGCACGCAATTGCAGCCAAGAGAAATTAGTGCTGGAATAGAAGCTGAAGAAATTCTGAACTGCAGCAAGGGAGAGTTTGATACTGCTGTGCCGAGTGTTGAATTTGGATCTACTTAGACCCGACCACGGGCCGGGTCCAGCCCGGACCCGGCCCGGAACCAGCCCGGGTCAACGGGCCGGTGGCCCGTTGACCCGATTCGCCGGGCCGAACCGAAACCGGCCCGGCAAGATGCCGGGCCGGTTCCGGTTCCGGGCGCCAGAACCCGTGAACCGGCGGTTAACCGCCGGTTCCAACGGCACTGAACCGGCGGTTAACCGCCGGTTCAGTGCCGTTTGAGTTTTTTTTTGTTTTTTTTTTTGTTTTTTTTTTGGACGGATGAGATCATTTGACTGTTTTTTGATCAATGGCTAGGATTTAGTGACCGTTATGATCCGAACTCTATAAATAGGGAGCTCATTTCATCATTTTCACTCACAAAACTTCTCTTCTCTCAATCTCTCATTCTCAACTCTCTAACTCTCAACTTCTCTTCACGTTCTTCATCGACGTCGACGATAATGGAAGGAGGTCACGGAGGCGGACGCGGAGCTTCATCATCTCGATCTCGGAGGGGAAAAGAAATTGCATACGAGGATCCCAACCTTCAAATTCAATCCACCGATGATGAGACCGAGGCTCAGCCCCAATGCCCTCCGATCCCCGAAACGCAAGGAAGTATCGATGCGATTACTTCTAAGGTTCGGGATAATGCTCCTTTAAAATCGTCTATTTTTACTAAACATTTTGAGAAAGTCACACTTCCGTCGGGAGAAATGCGTGCAAAATGCAAGCATTGTAATGCTTCCTACAAATTCCAAGCCGGCGGCGGCTATGGGTCGTTGAAACGACATGTAGAAACGAAGCACCCGACGGAATATGGGCTTGACCGCTCTCAAACACAATTATCTAGATTTTCTAGCGGTAGTAGTACTGATTCTGGTTTATTTTTATATTCAGATAATAAATTAAGAGAATCATTAGCTAAATTTGTTTCCGTAGAACATCTTTCTTTTAGTTTTGGAGCTAAATGCACATTTGAAGATTTGTGTAAAGAATCTCTTAATCCTGCTGCTAAACGTGTACCTAGGACTACACTAACTCGTACAATTAAAAGATTAGTAAAACAAGGAAAAAAGAATTTAATTGAAGAATTTAGTAAATTAAATAATAAAGTTTCTTTATGTTCCGATATTTGGAGTGATCATTGGCAAACTCATTCTTATATGGGTATAACATGCCATTGGATTGATAACTCTTGGATCCTTCAAAAGAGATTATTAGCTTATAGAGTTTTTGATGAATCACACACTGCTCATAACATTGCACAATTATTACACATAGTTTTAGAAGAATATGGATTGACTCATCAAATCTTTTCAATATCATTAGACAATGCTAGTTCTAATACCGCTTCAATAGATGAATTAAAATTTATTTGTCAACCTGTCATTGGTGGTTTATTTTTTCATATTCGTTGTGTATGCCATATTTTAAACTTATGTGTTCAAGATGGATTAAAACTTTTACAAAATTATATTCAACCAATTAGAACCGCAATTTCATATTTATGGTCTCATCCATCTATGATGAAACAATGGGGTAGATTTTGTAAAGCTAATGGAATGCGACCAAAAAAATTTCCACGTGATGTTCCAACACGTTGGAATTCAACATATCAATTATTACAAGATTCTTTTCAATATAAAGATTTATTATGTTTATTTTTTGCACAAAATAGTAATACCAATATATATTTATTTTCACAACAATGGAATATTTGTAGTAGTATTTGTGAAATTTTAAAAGTTTTTAACGATGCAACTGAACAACTTTCTGGTGTTTATTATCCTACTGCTCATTTAATTTTAGTAAATTTTTGTAGTATAGTATTAATATTAAATGAACATGTAAATGATGAAGCTTTAACTTTATGTATAATAGCTATGAAAACTAAATGGGAAAAATATTTTTATTTAATTCCTGAAATTTATTTAATTGCATTTGCTTTAGATCCTAGATTTAAATTAGAAGTTTTACAAGAAATGCTAACTTTATATTATGACGCATTAATTCCTATTAAGGATTCTTCCTCTCCGGATCCAGCTAATATTGTATATAATATTAGAAATTATTTATATGATCTTTATAATCAATATTATGTTAAATATGGAACACAAACTAATATTTCTGAAACACAACAACCTACTACTACTAATTTAAAACTTACAAAAGCCCAACTTTTATTAAAAGAACGGACGAAACGTCCACGAGGATCCTCAAGTTCCACACAGGAACTTGAGAATTATTTTACGACTTCTTTTGATTTTAATGAAGCAGATAGCGAAGACTTCGACATCTTGAAGTGGTGGTCACAGAAGGCTCAAAGCTTTCCCGTTCTCTCCGTGATCGTAAAAGAAATTTTAGCTTCTCCAGTGTCGACTGTTACTGTGGAGCAGACGTTCAGTGCTGGCGGCAACATATTAGATGAACGACGATCAACCATGTCTCCCGACTCATTGGAAGCTCAAGCATTACTTGATGATTGGACCAGAGCCGAAAAGCGAATCCAAGAAATGCAACTTTCAGAAGACGAAGCCGAAGAATTTGATACCGAAGGAACAAATACAACGGGAACGGGAGGAAATACAAGTGAGTGAGAAATGTAAAAATGTAAAAGGGTAAAAATGTAAAAGAACTACGTGGGCTTTGATTCCCTATACCCTAAGGGATACGTAGGCAACTTATATAAGTGCAAGCCCTTTTTTAATAAAATTTATTTTTTTTTATTTTAATTTTTAATTTTTTAATATAATAATCTTGAACCGTGCCGAACCGTGGCGAACCGTGAACCGGACCGTGAACCGGCGGTTCCGAACCGTGAACCGTAACCGTCTTGGGCGGTTAAGGTTAAGGGTCGACCTCCCATGAACCGTCGAACCGGCGGTTCCGAACCGTCGAACCGTCGGTTCCGAACCGTGGTCGGGTCTAGATCTACTGAAATTAAACAAAGCTGAGAAGAAAGTGCAGTGAATGAATCCAAACTGCAATGTAGTGGCTGAAACTTTTCATTGTCAATTGATGTTAACTGTTGCTAAGCAAGAAGAATGGCAAGTTCTGAAGTTAGCTGCATGGAGTTAGAATTTGAAACATGAAATAAAAAAAAAATGAAGCTATGACAGAAAAGACTAAGAAAAGAAAAACTGGGAACTAAAAAATAATAGCAAGTGGAAATCAGATTGAAGATCACGGCACTAGAAGAATTGAAGCTGAATCTGATCACAATTTGGGAGTGAGCACATTGAAATACATTTCTGACCTTGTTAGAGAGAAAAGAAAGAGAAAAAAAAATCAAGAAAGGAGATTGTGAAAGAAAGTTGGCACGCAATAGGGAAACTTGGCACAAGGAAATCAAGGAAGGATTTTTCATCCCAATAAAAGGAATCTATTCAAGATTGACTTCACAACTTTTAAGATCATTATGTGGACTGAAAGATGGGGCAAAAAAGCATCAAAAAGATCCTCAAGCACTCAAGTCTTCCACTTTATCCATTTTCCATTTTTCTTGACTTTTATTCCATTTCTCATCATTTCTATGTTTTTAAATTGTTTTTATAGTTGTTGATCCTAATCATGATTAATGGTGGAGAGTAGATAATAAGCAAGCCTATGGTAGTGCAAGAATCATATGTGTTTGAGTGAGCTCCACTTTCATCATCAAGTTAGAACTTAAGGATGAGAGCCACCAAATTTTCCTTGAAAGACTATGAGTTAGATTCATCTCAATGACTCATGATGGATGAAAAGGCTAAGTTGTTGATTTAAGGACAAGATACTAATCCATAGGGCTTAGATTTATGAGAATTGACAACCTTAGGTAATTTCTTTTCATTTGCTTCTAATCATGCTTAAGAAAGCCTAAGGGATACTTATTTAGTAGTTTCGCGAGACGCTCAAGGTTAAGTATGGGGGAGTTGATAAATACCATTTTGTTGATTATTTTAATTGCTAAAATCCATGTTTGACCTATGATTTTATTTGCTTAATTGTGATTTTACCCTAGGTTTTAGGATTTCCTTTTAATTTGGACTTAATTGCAAATTTGCATATTTTTTGGATTATTTGGCCACTAATTTTCTGATATATTTTTGTAGGCATGAAAGGATCTTGGACCTAGGGAATACTGGGTCAAACTTGAGTCGGATGTGAACCGGATCGAATTATCAAGCTTACAATTAATCCGGGCCGTCAGATTCAAGAGCGGCTAGATCTGAGCCATCCGGGACGATCTGAAGCAATCCGAGCTAGGGCTAGGGTTGATCAAGCACCCTGATCAAGATCTGAAGGTTTCATCACAATCAGAGCAAGATCAGCCGTTGGATCAAGCTTGGAGGGCTCTAGATCGTCCATTCACAATAGAGTTGATATGGACCATCCGTTGCAAATCTGGAGGATCCGAGCTACCACGAGGCAGATCCTGACCCCAGATCATCATCATTAAAGTTTGGCTCCAATCAGAGCAAGATCAGGCGTTGGATTTCTCAAATTAATCACAGTCGTCCATTGATAGCTATTTAATCAGATTTTCCCGCAACCTTCTCCTTGGTCGCGTCTACGCCGTCTTCTCCAGTTCTTCGTGTTCATCCAAGTTTTCTTCAATCTAAGGCGCACCACCTCCTTTCCAATCTGAGATCAAGATCTGAGTCCGTGGAGATAGTCTCCTTGAAGAATTCAGCTTAAATTTCACTGGAACAGGGATTGTTGAGGGTTTCGGCAATTCCTCAGTCAGATCACTTGTTTTCCATCCACAATCCATTTCCAAGCTTCTGAGCCATTTGTAGGGGTTCTCAGGTGACCTCAGAAGCTTCCCAATTCATCATCGCAGCTCATTCAATGGAGATAGAGTGAATCGGATTGCAAAATTCCAACCAAGCGCATATTCGAGCAGAGTCGACTTTAGAGATGTATTTCCACTGATTTGCTGAGCCTAGGGGTTCGAAGCCAGCTCTTGATTGACAACCAAGAAGTTCTTGAGCTCAGGAAAGAATCGAGGAGTAGATTTCTCAGTTTAATTCCAAGCTTGTAGCTGTAGTTTCAATTCTGTTGCAGTTTTGTTCTGAAATTCTGTTGTAGTTACTGAATTTTTCGATTTTCAAGTTGTTAGATGTAATTTAGTTTTAATTCTGCAAGTAGAGTAATATAGAAACTTGTTTAGTGAATGAATAGATCAAATTTCAGCTTATTCCTTAGACAAATTGTTGCGTGCCAATTCCATCTCTTGCGTGCCATTTGACTTCTGCCAAACCATTCAGTTTCTGAAATCGTTTTAGATTCCCTGATTTTGAGTTGTTTTTGAGTTTCTTAGTAGTTAATCCCTACTTTAGTAGTAGATAGATAGTGTGTTTGGTTTAAAATAGCATTGGCTTTAAGTTTTGTGCATCAATTCCATTGTTGCTTGCCATTTAAAGTCTGAAAAATCAAATCTGTTTTCTGTTTACTCCATTTCCGAATTGGTGCTTCTATAGATTTGCTTTCAGTTTCGATTCCTTACCTTAATCTTGCTTAGTTCTTTCTTAATTCCATTGTTTTCCAATCGAATCACTCAGCTGAAACAGTTGAGCTAAAAGATCACTCATTTCTCAACTTGGAGAGAGTTTTTGGCACAAGGAATTTCATCCTTGCGTGCCAACTGAATTGCAGTTTTTGAAATCTGAAGTTAACTTGGTTTTGTGGCATATGTTTGTGTTTGAATTCAATAAACTTGCACTCACTCATATTCGAATCTTGTTGGCAGTGGTTGGGTTCCAAAACCTTTAGCTAGTTGAGTTGCCATTGCTTGGTTGAGTTCTAATTTCGCATGATACATTTTTGTCTTAGCTTATTTATTTCCGAAAACTACATCACTGTTTTTACTTCATTGTTTAGCATTCCCTTTTGTGTTTGAAATCAGAAAACAGTTGCCAAAAATTTTGAAAGTGCTTGAGTAAGTTTCCATTAGGTTAAGTGTTTAAGTGTCAATTTCTTGTTTAGTGCACTAGTTTGGTTTCTTTCATTTTCATTGTTTTTCCATTTCTGATTGCAACCCAACAACCCCAATTACTTATTCGAAACCCCAAAAACAACACATAACTACAAGTTTGAATCAAGCACGTCAACTAGCCCCGAGAAAAAATACGACTTGTGGCCCCTATATTACATTTTTATATTTCTGATTGTAAAAGGGTTTCCAGCATTCATTCATACATATTTAAATTTGAGGCTCACATTCGTGACACATAGATTGGGCTTATCAACCATCCTTCTTCTTTACAAACAAAACTGGCGAACCCCATGGAGATACGCTAGGACGAATGAATCCCCTATCAAGCAACTCTTGAAGTTGGACTTTTAGCTCATCCAACTCCTTAGGCGTCATACGATACAGAGCCTTTGATGTCGGTGTTGTCCCCGGAATCAACTCAATCATGAACTCGGCTTGCCTTTTGGGAGGCAAACCAGGAAGCTCCTCTGGAAATACGTCAGGAAATTCTCGGACCACTGGAACATCCGAGAGCTAAGGGCTACTGTTGTCATCAGTGTTGATCAATGACAATAGAAAACCCTGACATCCGTGCGACATAAGCTTCTAGGCCTGAAGTGAAGAGATAATCGAAATCCCATCATCTATGGTGCTAATGAATTCCCACGAGGGTTGGTTCGGAGGCTGAAAAGTGACCACCCTCACTTGGCAATCGACTGTGGCATGATAGGCCGCCAACGAGTCCATGCCCAGAATAATATCAAACTCTATCATCTCGAGAACTGACAGATCCACGGTGAGAGTATAATTGCCGAAGTCTAATGGACACACATTGACTTCCTACGTGATATCCAATACCTCACCGGATGGCAGAGACACTGACAGATATTGTGATCTAAGGGTAGGCAACCTACTAATCTTTCCCATAAACAACCGTGATATAAAAGAACTAGAACTACCGATATCAACAAGCAATTCAACAGGAAATGCATAAACGAAAATCATACCACAAAAGACCGATCCATCGACCCGTTGTGCCTCCTCTCTGGTGACTGCATAAACTCATCCTGTCTCTGGAGCTGGAGGTGGCAACGCCAAAACCTGCCGAGGCTGAGATGTCGAATGTCTGGCAGTCTGCTAGGGCTGATATACAGAAGGCCCAATCGACTGCTAAGACTGATAACCTGAAGCTCTAGCCGACTGCTGACGTTGATAAACTACAGGCTGGTATGCCGGGTATGGCTTCTGATAGTACAACCCCGTCCCAGAATACTGAGACGCCGCTGGTGAGGGTTACTCATGCCCGGGCATACAATAAATCTGAACTGGTGGAGGAACTCCCTGCTGACGTCCTGTCTGCTGCTGACGGGATAACGTCTGAGTCTGATGGTCGTCTCGCTGTGGCCTCTGTTGTCCTGTGCGGCCTCCCTGGGGAGTAACTGTCACAAACTTATGCTGAGCCTTCAAGGGACAACCTCGACTCTCATGACCCGGAAGCTTATAATAATAACAGATGGGGTGCTCTAGGGGACAATCTGGTCTGCTGTAGTCCCTAGATCCACACTGAAAACAATGAGCCCCACTAGTAGCAGACTTCCGGGTCTGCTGAGAACCCTACGACGATCTTGCTGAAAACCGTCTCGACTTCTGGGGACGAGACTGAGGCCCAGAAGTCTCCTACATACTCTGACTCCTACTACTGCATTTATGTCTAATAGTCTGCTATTTCTGAGTCCCTGCTGAATCCTGAACTAATTGCTTTCCTTTCTTTTGTCACCATGCAACTGATGCTGGATCATCTCTATGTGTAAAGCCCGGTCCAAAGCCTCTCGATAAGAAATAGGATGCCATCCAGACATACGTAACTGGATATATCCAGTTAGGCCCTGTGTAAACTGTGTCGTCCGCTCATCCTCTGTAGCCACCAACTGAGGACAAAACTCCACCAGGCAATTGAATTCTGCCATATCTGGATTTCTGAAAACTCCATATCTGGATTTCTGAAAACTCCATATGAATAGAGAGGGTAGAGGTAGGAGATGATGTTTTAGGTGTCCAAACATCTATATATTAGATATCATCAATCAAATAGGAGTAGTTTAGAAATATCAGTGGGTTTTGACCAAAACCCACTGATGGATCTACCATATCTGGATTTCTGAAAACTCCATATGAATAGAGAGGTTAGAGGTAGGAGATGATGTTTTAGGTGTCCAAACATCTATATATTAGATATCACTAATCAAATAGGAGTAGTTTAGAAATATCAGTGGGTTTTGACCAAAACCCACTGATGGACCTACCATATCTGGATTTCTGAAAACTCCATATGAATAGAGAGGTTAGAGGTAGGAGTTGATATTTTAGGTGTCCAAACATCTATATATTAGATATCACTAATCAAATAGGAGTAGTTTAGAAATACCAGTGAGTTTTGACCAAAACCCACTGATGAACCTACCATATCTGGATTTCTGAAAACTCCATATGAATAGAGAGGTTAGAGGTAGGAGATGATGTTTTAGGTATTCAAACATCTATATATTATATATCACTAATCAAATAGGAGTAGTTTAGAAATATCAGTGGGTTTTGACCAAAACCCACTGATGGACCTACCATATCTGGATTTCTGAAAACTCCATATGAATAGAGAGGTTAGAGGTAAGAGATGATGTTTTAGGTGTCCAACCATCTATATATTAGATATCACCAATCAAATAGGAGTAGTTTAGAAATATCAGTGAGTTTTGGTCAAAACTCACTGATGGACCTCCAATATCTGGATTTCTGAAAACTCCATATGAATAGAGAGGGTAGAGGTAGGAGATGATGTTTTAGGTGTCCAAACATCTATATATTAGATATCACCAATCAAATAGGAGTAGTTTAGAAATATCAGTAAGTTTTGACCAAAACCCACTGATAGACCTTCCATATCTAGATTTCTGAAAATTCCATATGAATAGAGAGGTTAGAGGTAGGAGATGATGTTTTAGGTGTCCAAACATCTATATATTAGATATCAGCAATGCAATAGGTGTCCAACCATTTCAGGCCTAATGACCCTAAAAGGCCTAATGTGTGATTTCTTCTCGGTTCTTCATTATTACATTTTAACACCTCGAAGAAGTCCAAATAAATAATGGATAGCAAATTTGAACTCCTTGTAACCTCAGAAATCCACAGGAACTGAAATTTTTACAATCGGAGCTCTCTAGGTCAATCAGTGGGTTTTGACACATTAGGCCTTTTAAGGTCATTGGTTCATGAACCATTTCAGGCCCACGTTGGGTCTGAAATGGAAACATTTCAGGCCCAACGTGCCCATTTCAGCCCCAACATGCCCAATATTAATGGTGTTTTCTCGGTTCTTCATTATTACATTTTAACACCTCGGAGAAGTCCAAATAAACAATGGATAGCAAATTTGAACTCCTTGTAACCTCAGAAATCCACAGGAACTGAAATTTTTACAATCGGAGCTCTCTAGGTCAATCAGTGGATTTTGACACATTAGCCCTTTTAGGATCATTAGGCCTGAAATGTTTCCATTTCAGGCCCAACGTGCCCATTTCAGCTCCAACATGCCCAATATTAAAGGTGTTTTCTTGGTTCTTCATTATTACATGTTAACACCTCGGAGAAGTCCAAATAAATAATGGATAGCAAATTTGAACTCCTTGTAACCTCAGAAATCCATAGGAACTGAACTTTTTACAATCGGAACTCTCTAGGTCAATAAGTGGATTTTGACATATTAACCCTTTTAGGATCATTAGGGCTGAAATGGAACCATTTCAGGCCCACGTTGGGCCTGAAATGGAAACATTTCAGGCCCAATGACCCTAAAAGGCCACTGATTGACCTAGAGAGCTCCGATTGTAAAAATTTCAGTTCCTGTGGATTTCTGAGGTTACAAGGAGTTCAAATTTGCTATCCATTGTTTATTTGGACTTCTCCGAGGTGTTAAAATGTAATAACAAAGAATCGAGAAAAGACCCTTAATATTGGGCACGTTGAGCCTGAATTGGAAACATTTCAGCCCCACGTTGGGCCTGAAATGGAACTATTTTAGGCCCAACGTGGGTGGCTGAAATGTTCTTTTAGTTTTAATTTAATAAAAATATTTTAATTAATTTCAATATTTTTTTGTTTTGAGAACGGTTCCATAATATAAAAATCAAAATATAAAGTAACATCTCTTTATGGTCCATCTCGAAATTCGTTACTGACAAAGAGAAAGAGAAAGAAAGAGAATGAGAATGAGAAAGAGAAATGTATGCAGTACTTGACGGTAGGGGTATAAGAGGAAGTTTACTTAAATATGTGCGCCCTTTGGTAACATTGAAACCATGGTACACCTTTTGGTAAATACCAATACTTAGGTACGCCCTTTGGTAAATTGTCGCACTAACATCATCAACCCTCGTACGCTATCCTTTACTTTTCATCATCAATCATAGACGTTCGCCTCTTTATCATTCTACCTAAGCCCTTCTCTCTTAAGCCCCATTGAGGTATATTTCTTGTCCTCGAGGTTATCATACAGTGAAAGAATGATTAATTATCATCTTGAATATTCGAAGTTTAATCTTCAACTACGGAATATTTTATAAGAATTTTTCCTTTAAATGAGACGTGAATCCTGAGACGCTAAGCTTCTGGCCCACCGTGAACATTTCTCGATTTACCTTGGTGGCCGATGGGAAACTCTCGTGGGGTCGGGTCGATCACTTGCTCGAGATTAGAAAAACCTCGTTAATTACTAGGGTATATTTCTTTCTGATAAAAAAGTCTCTACTAGGTTAAAATAATATCCATAACATATAAGACTATCTTCAAGGATCCTGAGATGAGGATTATCGTTTTTGCCAATGAGCCTCTCCTTATATCACGAATCACAAATCCTTACTCTCTTATGTGCTAGTTATTATTCGGAGTAATAGTTCTTGTGATTTACCTTTTTCGTATTAGTCCTGAGACAGGTTGATGGGAACACTGAGGATGAGTGAATCGCCTTTTGCTGCTACAAATCCTCTACACACACAAGCTAGCTGCAAAAGACAAGATAATACATCTATGCCTTGAGGATTTAATTCTGCAGAGCATATCACATGTCCATATCACATATCATATGTGTATAGTGCTCAAATTATTTATAATACTGGATCGTCACATCAGAAGCCACTTGTGATTTTGAATATACCCGAGGGATGAACTAGGAGGAAGGTTGTCACACCCCCAGAGGCACATGCTTCCTCAAAAATCGGGTAACATCTCCTCTGTACGGCGGACAATATGGAGCAATAATACATATATCTCACCATAAAAGCTTAGCCACATGTGGCTAACATCACATATATAGAAGTAAACACAACCACGCAATTAATATTTGAATAAAAGATAATGGGTGGCTCAGCCACCTTAAACATAGAAGAAAATCACAACTAACGAGAACTCAAAAGTCTCTGTAATAATAATAACAAAACCAGTCCGATAACCGTTAAATAAATGAAATGCGAAAAACTAACACAATAGCGAAATAGAAACCGCTAAACCAAACCGACACGGTGGGACTGAGGGGTTGGCAACTGGATCATCTCCTGGCTCCAAGCAAAACATCTACCTGCTACCTGAAACAAAAATAGGTGGTAGCGGTGGTGAGTCCGGGCGGACTCTGCGGGTATATGAGTAGACAATAAGCATGACATAATAAAGGTACAATAAGTAGAGAACCAACAGGGTACAGTCCATAAGGAATATAAGATTTCCAAATATGCATAACATATATAAAACAACCAGACATAAAACCGAATAACAACTGATATAAAACATAATATCAACTAAGCATGTATAAACAACGCGACAACGATAAATCCAACATATATATACATGTCAATCATGTGCAACAACCATAGCTCATATAAGTGCATCAAACACAAGCAAATGCATAAAAGAAATACGTATACATATGATGCAATGACATGTGTCACCCCTGACGCCAGTCAAGCCGTCAACACATCCCATCTGTGTGACCGAGTGGGTAGGGCTGTGACAACTGTACCACTCTAACAACAAATACCACAGAAGGTGTGGTTGAGTGGACAGGATGCTGGGGAGTCCATACTCCAAACCCACGGTACATCGGGGGAGCTATCACAGCTACAATATCCCTCGAAAAATAACGGTGAGGGTGAGCCACCAACGGCTCTAATATCCCTCTAAAACAACGGTGAGGGTGCCACTGTTTGGTATAATAGGACAAATGCTCGCACTCTAACAACTACCACGACAACAAGTGGTTGAGTACATCGAGCAACAATATGACTAACGACGGCTTAACTAAATGTAAGCCCAACAATCGTTAGTATGCAACGTGCAAGTATAGTGCATGCTATACGATGCACGAACAACCGGAGAAACAACGATGCAATAAAATCCAACGAGTATACGATGCATCAATACAACTAACCAGAAATCGCAAACCAACGAGTATGTGTAGGATCGATGCACGTGAGAGGGGGGGTGAATCACGTGATTTTTTAAAAAATTAAGGCGCTTTAAAAAGCGTGCACAGCGGAAATGAAATAAACGGAAAACAAACACACTAACACAAACGAATTTTACTTCGTTCGGAGCCTTCGTCGACTCCTACTCGAAGGCCCAGGTCCCTCGGACCTTTCCGTTGGGCAATCCACTAGTATTCTCTACCGGTAAGCACCGATAGAGTAAGCGAGTACAGAGGAATTGAAAGTGTGACAACCCCACACTTTCAAGCAATTAAATGCAATAAAATATTTATATAAAAAATATCTTTTTACCGACGTCCGGAGTAGGTAGACTCTTTCGGGGCAGCAGGACGTCGTCGGCTCGAAGTGTAGCGTTTCCGGAGCAAGGCGCGAGCGTAGAAAAACTTGAAAGCTTTGACAGAAGTGTTGTCTTTGAGGAGGGTCGAGGCCCTCTTTATATAGGGCAGAGGGCGCCCGACATGCTCGGGGCGCCCCCCACGTGGCTGTCGATCCGGCGATGCTCCGGTCAGAGCTAATCTCGTCTACTTCGGGATTGCTTTTGACTGGGGCGCCCGACGCGCGAGGGGCGCCCGATTGACCGGTCAAAATCCCATCTTCTGGCTTCGCGAGGGCGAGCTTCGGCAGCTGGCAGTGAGGTGGCACAGGGGGCGCCCGATTTTAGCGGGGCGCCCCAAATAGCGCTGCTGTCGGGGCGTTTACCTCTCAGCTGACTCCTGGTTGACTCTGGGGCGCCCGACACATCCGGGGCGCCCTGCTCAGCTACGGCCTCACTCCTTTGAGGCTGTCTGAGCTGCAGAAACACCGTCCTTCGGTCCTGCATCCAGGGTTAGTCCAAAACAACAAATAATAAGATATAAGTTAGATCCTGTCTCCCAGACCAGGATCTAACCAGGACTCAACTTAGATCACCTAAATGGGTCTAAGTTGGACCGCGCCTAAAGTCCAAGATTGGACTCGTCCTCACTGGGTCGCTCCTCCAGTGACTTACCTTACTTACCCATTGTGCAGCTCTACTTGACTTCTTGACCCTACCAGGACTTCCTGCCAAGGCTCAACCACCTTGGTCTTCTTGCCAAGTCTCAACCAACTTGGTCTTCAGCCAGTTGTCAGGTCCCGCGGACCCAACTGGACTTCCCGCCAGGACTCAACCATCCTGGACTTCAGCCTGGTGTCTGGTCCTAAGTCTTTCAACCCTGCACACTTGGTAAAGAGGTTAAACACACACAACCCTAGCTTTAACCACTTTGTCATACATCAAAACCCGAGTTTGACCGTTAGTGCAAACTGCACCAACAATCTCCCCCTTTTTGATGTATTGACAACTCAGGTTAAAGTTAGAGTAAAACTAGCAGATACATGCAAGTAAAATAAAGCATGAAAGTACATGGTGCAAAATTAAGTAGCAAATAGAATTTTCTAAGCTTTAACCCTACTCTCCCCCTTTGTCATTCATCAAAAAAGCATACGTATATTAAGTTACGGAGAGTAGGATCCAAAGCTAAGCGATAGGGAAAACTAGACTTAGGCAAAATAGATTAAGTAAGATAATTAGCCTAAGTGAAAAAAAGGAACTCCCCCTAAATCAATTAACTTAGCTTTCAAAGCTAACAAATAGTTTTCAACAACATTATTAATATAAATAAAAAAACTTTTAGGGATCAATATTTTCAAACATGACATTAAAAAAAATTTTTGACCTCAGCTCCCCCTGGACCAAGTAATGATTGTGGTCCCTTTTCATATGTCTAACTCTAGTTACTGACTAACTATCTAGATGATAGTAGTGTTCACTGAGTTAGTCAAGTCAAGTAATAATGTCTAGCTCAAATTTCAGTGCAAGACTACTTGACTTGATCACTGTAACATAGGTATTTTATGCCCAGACTTACTGTGATGCACTGACTTAAGCATTCGGAAGTCCAGGCAGAGTCCTATGCATCTCACAACCGTTCTATGTTTTTGCAAACACAAACAAGGTAATCTTAATGTGTTTTGTGAGATGCGGCTACCTAAATCTATAGGTTCATGCAATTCTAGGGGTCAAGCTTAGGCTAAGTCTGCCAGTTTTGAAAATCAGATTTTGAAAGACAATAAAAGTTTTTTGAAAACCACATTTGAAAAGTCCGTGTTTAAGTTAAATTTTGAAAGATAATAAACTTTGAAAAACAAGTTTGAAAAAGTCCATGTGAAAAAAAAGTTAACTTAAGCTTATCAGGTCAGTCCTAGTCTATAACACACATTCCTATTAATCTTCTTAAGTTGCTAAATTCAGATTCAGGAAGTGGTTTGGTAAATATATCAGCTAGATTAGACTTGGATTCAACATGGTTAAGTTCAATTTCTCCTTTATTTACATGATCTCTGACAAAATGGTGTTTGATTTCTATATGTTTGGTCCTAGAGTGGTGGATTGGGTTTTTGGTTAAATTGATTGAACTTAGGTTATCTATATAAATTTTGACTTTCTTAAAATCTAAGTTAAAATCTTTTAAGGTATGCATCATCCAAAGTAGTTGGGCTACACATTCACCCATTGCTATGTACTCAGCTTCAGTGGTGGATAGGGCAACACAGTGTTGTTTTCTACTAAACCAACTAACTAGTGAGGGTCCTAGAAGTTGGCATCCACCACTGGTACTTTTTCTGTCTAATTTACAGCCAGCATAATCTGAGTCAGAATATCCAATAAGTTCAAACTGGACTGTTCTAGGGTACCAAATTCCTAAACTTTCTGTCCCTTTGAGATACCTAAATATCCTTTTAACTAGGGTTAGATGTGATTCTTTAGCACATGTTTGATACCTAGCACACATACTAACTGCAAAGAGAATATCAGGTCGACTTGCAGTTAAGTACAGTAAACTACCTATAGCACTTCTATAATACTTAAGGTCAACTGGTTTGCCATTTGTGTCACTGTCTATAGTTTGATTGGTAGCCATAGGTGTCTTAATTTCTTTAGCACTATCCATTCCAAATTTTCTAAGTAATTCTTTAGTGTATTTTTGTTGATAGACAAAAGTACCCTCACTAGTCTGTTTTATTTGTAAACCCAAAAAGAAAGTTAATTGACCTACTAAACTCATTTCAAATTCATTTTCCATTACCGTTATAAAATCTTGTAAAAAGTTTGAGTTAGTTGAGCCAAATACTATATCATCTACATATACTTGAGCTATAAAAATATCAGTTTTTAGAGTTTTAACAAATAGTGTTGGGTCAATTTTGCCTTGGTTAAAGCCTTTAGAAACTAAGTAGTTAGACAGTCTTTCATACCAGGCCCTAGGGGCTTGCTTAAGTCCATATAAGGCTTTCTTAAGTCTAAAGACATAGTCAGGGTGTTCTAGGCTTTCAAAACCAGGGGGTTGACCTACATAAATCTCTTCTTTAATTAGGCCATTTAGGAAGGCTGACTTAACATCCATTTGAAAAAGCTTAAATCCCTTATGGGCTGCATAACTTAAGAGCATTCTAATGGATTCAAGTCTAGCTACAGGGGCATAGGTTTCATCATAATCAAGACCTTCTACTTGGCTAAACCCCTTAGCTACTAGCCTAGCCTTATTCCTGACTGTTTCTCCTTGTTCGTTAAGTTTATTCCTAAAGACCCATTTGGTTTCAATAAATTTCTTGTCTTTAGGTAAGGGTACTAAGTCCCAGACTTGACTACGTTCAAATTGGGCTAACTCTTCCTGCATGGCTATGATCCAATCAGGGTCAAGTAAGGACTCTTCTATAGACTTGGGTTCAATTTTTGAAATCAAGGCAATTTGACTAAGGTTCCTAAAAGCTGATCTAGTCTGAACCCTTAGTTCTGGATCACCTAAGATTTGATTAGTTGGGTGGGCTGAGCTAACTCGAACAGTTCTGGGTTGGTTAGGTTCAGTATCAGGTGTGGGTTCAGTTAGATCATCGTTTTGGTCCTTGCTTGGCCTTTCATTAGGGTCAGTACTGGATCTAACAAAGTCAATTGGTTGGTAGGTGGTTTGATCAGAGTTATTTGGGGATTAAAGTTAGAGGTATTTAAATAAAGTTTTAATAAAGGGTTGAAGTTCAATTAGGTAAATTTTAGGGGTTAAAATTTAATTTGGTCGAATTTTAAATAACTTAAAGTTAGTTAAGATTTAATTAAAGATTCAATCATTGGAGTCTGAATAAAGATTGAAATTCTAATTAATTAAGGATTAAAGTTGATTTAGGATTCAAGTTTAATTAATTAATGATTAAAATTTGATTAAAGAGTTAGATTTTTAATTAAGGTCAATGTTGAAATTTAATTAGATGAATTTTTTAATTAAGGATTTAATTAGGTGAAAAATTAAGATTTAGATTAAGTTAAAATATGATTTAATTAAGAATTTTAAAGTTTAATTTTAACATTTAATTTGTATTTGAATTTTAATTTTAATTTTAATTTTGGATTTAAAAGATAAGATTTTAAATTTAAGTTTGAGTTTTTAAATTATCAATCAATGATTTGACCTGATTAGCCTTATTCATCTCACTTGATCTAAGTTATCAAACAAAGGGATCCTATGATTTGTGTGAGATGAGTTTGAGTTTGATTCATAAAAGAAGTTAATCTGACCTCTTGTTAGATTCGGGTTTGACAAAAAGTAGTTTAAACGCATACTTCGATAATTAGCTTCCAGGCGGGAGGCGAGGCACAGGGGCCTTCTTTGGCCGAAACCTTATTGGAGCAACAACCTCTTTCTAGACAAAGCTGCTTAAGGAAGTTGTACTTTAACCCTACTTGTTGAGACACCCTGGTCTAACTAGTCTAGGATGTGTTGAGATAGTTTCGGCTAGTTCTCTAGCGTACCGTTATCTCGACTCACCCTAATACTAAGTAGGTCAAGAGTTAGATTAACTTTTAAAACTAGTCCTAAGTGCCCACCTGGGCAAAGGCTGATTTTGAGGTGCCAACTAGTTTGGTGCCTCCCCTTGGATTATAGGTTGAGTGCTTTGGGTTGTTAAAGTGGACTCTTAAATTTTCTTTGAATTTTGAATTAGTTAAATTTTTTAATTTGTCTTTATTAGGAATTTTTGTAATGCTTAAATTATTGTTGGGTTTTAATTTCGAATTACCCAAGTTTGTAATTTTCAGTTTTGAAGAATTGTTAATTAACTTGGGTTTATTTTCAAGTTTAATGGTTTTTGCATTTTCGATTACAATTGAACTATTAACTGAGTTAAAAACTTTATTGAGATAAACATTGATTTTATCGAGGGTTAGATTTTCACAACCTGAATTAACTTGGTCAATGTTTTGTTTAACCAAGTCAGAGTTGAGTTTATTCTGGTCTGAAAAGTCTAAATTATTGCAAGAAGTTTTTAACAAAAAGTGCATTTCGGGAGGATTTATAGAGATATCTAATTTATCACAAGAACCTTCTACACAGTCAGATATTTCAGAGATTTGCTGAGAATCATGCAAGACATTTGTATTAATAATACTAGGGGTATTCTTGTAATTTACCTCAATCGCATCCCCTAATTTAGTAGGCTTTACCGTTGGTTCAGGCTCGACTTTAGTTGCAAATTGGACTTGATCTTCCATCTTTAAGTTTGGTTCTGTGATTGATTTAGTAGACTCATCTTCAGATTTAAGCTTAGGCTCATCCAGCTCCTTCAAATTCTCGTGCAATTCATTCAGCCGAGTCCATAGGTCATATGCGTTGTTATACTTTTCCAATCTGCAGGAAATTTTGTTAGGCAAAACTGCACAAATTAATTTATTTACCTGCTTGTTCAGTTCATCATTTTGAGATTGGTATCTTAGGGCTAGCACGTAGTCGAAGTCTTGACTGCCCAAGAAGATCTCCATTGATCGCCTCCAATAGTCGAAATCTTCTGGATAGTAGTGTGGGGGCTCGTTGACATTTCGCCCTTGCATCTTATTTTGCGCCATTTAGAAATCTTGCACACAAAAATAGACCAAACAAAGTCCCAAGACTAGGTCTTGGATTAGTAGTGCCGGCAGAGATAAAATAACCAACTCGAATGGTGTTGCACCAAATTCGTGTAAACTCGATCAAAAAAAAAAAACTAATATATAAATATTGATAATAATATCAGATTTAGACTGTGAGAAAAAAAACACAGATAACAATAAAAACTGGATTTCCCCCGGCTCATACGGTGGTTGCACCGATATAGAGCGTACCAGGCTCTGATACCACTTGTAGGATCGATGCACGTGAGAGGGGGGGGTGAATCACGTGATTTTTTAAAAAATTAAGGCGCTTTAAAAAGCGTGCACAGCGGAAATGAAATAAACGGAAAACAAACACACTAACACAAACGAATTTTACTTCGTTCGGAGCCTTCGTCGACTCCTACTCGAAGGCCCAGGTCCCTCGGACCTTTCCGTTGGGCAATCCACTAGTATTCTCTACCGGTAAGCACCGATAGAGTAAGCGAGTACAGAGGAATTGAAAGTGTGACAACCCCACACTTTCAAGCAATTAAATGCAATAAAATATTTATATAAAAAATATCTTTTTACCGACGTCCGGAGTAGGTAGACTCTTTCGGGGCAGCAGGACGTCGTCGGCTCGAAGTGTAGCGTTTCCGGAGCAAGGCGCGAGCGTAGAAAAACTTGAAAGCTTTGACAGAAGTGTTGTCTTTGAGGAGGGTCGAGGCCCTCTTTATATAGGGCAGAGGGCGCCCGACATGCTCGGGGCGCCCCCCACGTGGCTGTCGATCCGGCGATGCTCCGGTCAGAGCTAATCTCGTCTACTTCGGGATTGCTTTTGACTGGGGCGCCCGACGCGCGAGGGGCGCCCGATTGACCGGTCAAAATCCCATCTTCTGGCTTCGCGAGGGCGAGCTTCGGCAGCTGGCAGTGAGGTGGCACAGGGGGCGCCCGATTTTAGCGGGGCGCCCCAAATAGCGCTGCTGTCGGGGCGTTTACCTCTCCGCTGACTCCTGGTTGACTCTGGGGCGCCCGACACATCCGGGGCGCCCTGCTCAGCTACGGCCTCACTCCTTTGAGGCTGTCTGAGCTGCAGAAACACCGTCCTTCGGTCCTGCATCCAGGGTTAGTCCAAAACAACAAATAATAAGATATAAGTTAGATCCTGTCTCCCAGACCAGGATCTAACCAGGACTCAACTTAGATCACCTAAATGGGTCTAAGTTGGACCGCGCCTAAAGTCCAAGATTGGACTCGTCCTCACTGGGTCGCTCCTCCAGTGACTTACCTTACTTACCCATTGTGCAGCTCTACTTGACTTCTTGACCCTACCAGGACTTCCTGCCAAGGCTCAACCACCTTGGTCTTCTTGCCAAGTCTCAACCAACTTGGTCTTCAGCCAGTTGTCAGGTCCCGCGGACCCAACTGGACTTCCCGCCAGGACTCAACCATCCTGGACTTCAGCCTGGTGTCTGGTCCTAAGTCTTTCAACCCTGCACACTTGGTAAAGAGGTTAAACACACACAACCCTAGCTTTAACCACTTTGTCATACATCAAAACCCGAGTTTGACCGTTAGTGCAAACTGCACCAACAGTATGCACCTACACTAATAGGTAGGATATTTCTAATGCCAAATAAACATAATTGTGTTTAATGGACTTCTAAGTACTCGCGTACAAGCGGTACTTTATAGAACAGAAAACCAATCGAGGACTGTACAGATATGAATTTGGAATACTCGAAGATCAACGAAGATTAAGTGTCAACAACGATATTAAAATAACAAACGACAAAGAACAAGGTCAAGCAACCTATCAGACATAATATAGCCATGCTTTTAAGGTAAAGAAAACTACTCGAGAACAAAGGAGAAGTACCCACCTTTTATGTAGAACGTATACGAACAGAACCTCCCACGATCGACAACGTGAGTCCAAAGTCAAGGTCCTGTATCAAAGACTACATTTAGTTATTTATAAAATTACTAAAAGTAGCTAAATTATATAAAAATAAAAATTAGAGCAATTCTAATTATAATATCTATTTAATTGTATCTTTAACTGATGAATTCCTTTTTAAATAGGTTTAAATCTCAAATTAAAATCGAAGGTACTATCATGAATACCAACCCCAATTCTCATGATCAGCCCTAAGCCAAATACCAAAAATCCACTTCCACGAAGAACATGCTCACGACAATAAACAAAAACCAACCCTCATTTTGCAACTCTCAGACCAATCACATCAACATAGTAGCAACTCCAAAAACAGAATGGACTTTGAGCAGACATCCTATCCAATATTAACCAAAACTCAATTGCTAATCAAAGGAAACAATTAGCCTCAACACCCCTTTCATCCACACTACCACAGAAGATATAACTCTAATTCTCAAACATCAACCTTTACTCTCTGTAGCATCAAGTTATACTACGGGTTCTCCTCAAAATTGCTTAAAAATTCAAGAACATAGATCGTTAACAACCAATCAAACATCATCAATTCACGATCCAACCAAACCGTCCACCCATAATCTTTACCTCAACGATGACCGACGCGGGATGAATCTGTGGCTCGACCAGGAGAGGGGCGCTCGGCGCCTCTGGCGTGGGTGCCGGAGAGAACGGCTGTTGCACGAGGGATGAGAAAGATCACGAGGTCGCCGGTTTCGAGCTGCGAGTGGCTGCAGCTAGGGCTCGACGGTGTCGGCTAGGGCTTCCACGCAAGGCAAAGCGCTTGCCTGCTTGTTCGCACGAAGTGAAGAGGAATGAGGAGATGGAGGTGCATCGATGAAGAGAACCGCAGTGTCGCTCACAAGAAACCGCCTCTGGTCGAAGAGGTCGGCGCGTGCGTGCGTCGTCGAGAGAAAGGGAAGAGGGGTTCGGGGAAAGAAACTAAATGGGGGAAGTTTTTAGGGCTTTTTAAGGGTTTTGGCATTTTGCAAATAAGCCCAACAGATTTGGAAAATTTCAATTAGGACCCTAACTTTCGAAATTCATCTTTTCAATCCTAAAAATTCAGTATTTAACAAAGGTAGCCCATTTCCAAGATTAATCGAACTCAAGACTAAGGTACCTAAATAAAAAAAATGATAAAATTTATTTATGGTTATAATATTATAATAATTTTAAAATCATTTTAATTAAGTTAAAATGATAACTAAATTAATAAAAAAATATTTTGATCCTATATTTTAATTAAGTTAAAATAATTTCATTCTATATTACCATAATTACTAATTAGGTTAAAATAAAGATGATCCTAGTGCTTGTGCTATGGTAAGTCACAAATGGATCAAATGGATTGACCAATTATATATCTAAGCAAGCGTTCTAATTACTCATGGTGTTGGACTGCGTTCTAATTACTCATGGTGTTGGACTATTCTTGTGACCATCTGAACTGCCTAATTTTATCTGATAGTGAACTGATGATAAATGAAGAATAGAGATATGAAACCTGAGTTTTTTCTTCTTCTCATATTAAAATGAGTGATGATAGGGAGAGTGAATTTGGGAGAGTGAATGACGTGATAGTTATTGTATACACGTCCGATCGACGATCGGACACCACCGGCGGCCTTCGGCCGCCGCCCCGAACCAAACTATACCCTGGGGGGCACGGTGAACCCGTCGGGGATCGCCACAATTGCGATCTCGCATCATTGACCGTCGATTTTGATGGGTTCACCGTTGCCGGCGATCCTGACGAGTTCACCGTCCTCCCAAGGTATAGTTTGATTCGGGACGACAATCAGAGGCCGCCGATGGTGTCCGATCGTCGATCGAACATGTACACATTAGCTGGACGTCATTCACTCTCTCATTCACTCTCCCAAATTCACTCTACCAATCATTACTCTATTAAAATAATGATATTTTAGATTTTTATTTAAAAAAAGTGTTTTTTTACTAAAATCACAATAAAGGATATACTTTTGATTTTACCCATAATATTTTACCTAGGTGCAATGCTATTCTAAAATAAATCAATCTTTAAATATAAGTGTAGAAATGCGTTTTGCAAGTAGAATCTTGTACATTGTATTTAGAGTTTAGGTAAAAAACAATTAAGAGGTACTCTTTATTATTATCATTTTTGAGCGTTTCATTTTTTTAAATTATCAAATAATATTTGACTCACAATTTTCTATTCAAAAAAAGTAACAGCACAAGCAATTCTGAGATGATATACAGAGATTTGAATAATTTTAATGGTATCGATAACTAAATATTTATTTATTTATTTTTACAAAAATAGCAGACATTTTTTAATTTATATAAAACAAACTCATTGTTGTCGCATTCCCTAAATTACAGAAGGTCCTCGGAATTGACTACGGGTGGAGAGAGAGAGGACATGAATCTGTTCCTTGTCGTCTTCCCTTTCTTGGTCAATTCGTTTCACCGCCCGAGGCCAAGCTACTATTCTGCCGGCAGCCGGCCGCTCATCCTCATCTCCTTTTTATTGCTGGATTCAACAGCTGCGCGGAATCAATTGCGTAAGCAGGTTTGGAGATGCCTTCGCCGGCGTTTCTTTGTGCCTCCTTGGTCATCCTTTCTCTTGCCGGATCCGCTCGGGGAAAGTACATTCAGTACAACACCAGCGGTGGGATCGTGGCGGGGAAGATCAACGTGCACCTTGTGCCGCACTCCCATGATGACGTCGGTTGGCTCAAGACGGTCGATCAGTACTTCGTTGGCTCGAACAATAGCATCCAGGTGCTGTCTTAATGTGTTGTTTTTGTTTTGTTTTTATATTCTCAGTGATTATGCGCTGATTTTTTGTTTCCTTTCCCCCCCCATTTTTAAAGGGCGCTTGTGTTATAAATGTGCTGGACTCGGTGGTCGGTTCTTTGCTCAAGGATCCGAATAGGAAATTTATCTTTGTTGAGCAGGTTTGCTTTACATTCGACGTCTGATGCTAACTCACATGAAGTGTGTCGAACTCGAATGATTATGGGCTCTTGCTCTTTGCATTAGGAACATGCTTACTTAAGCATTCATGAATTAGATGATCGAGTTTGTGGGGGTCAGCTTGCTGAGATTGCTTATAGCATTTGGTCAATTCAAGTTGTCTCTGTTGGTTTCAATTGTTTTATATTTTTTAAAACATAAATAATGTATTTATTACTTAATTCTAACATCAACTGTAAGGTTGAGGCTTCTCTAGCATTAGTTGTTGGGATCAAGACTGTTGTGAAATCTTGTCCGATGAACTCCAATTAGGTAGATGACTTAATTCAAGATCTCAAATCATCCTCCATAGTGTATGGAGAAATCAAAATCACATCATTCTAAAGTCACATGATGTCGATCTCAGTCTCTAGTGGCAGAAATATTCATATGTGCAATCAATTGAGAACAAGCTGTAACTTAATAACATAACAAACACAAGCAAAGTAAAAAAGGAATATAATAGCTGATACATTGTGATTTTGACAGAAGCCTATCCATGTCTACAAAGAGAATTCATATTTAAATGATTTAAGATCAAAGATTTGGAAACACCTAGGTAGGTCTAGCACATTGTTTGAGTTTTATCACGAGCCTATGTATAACCATGTAATGATTATCTCATTAATGATAAATAATACTGTAATACAATATTTTTTAAAGAAAATTTCATTTAACCCTGTAGTTACCCACTTTTTTTTTTAAATTTAACTCATATAGTTTAGAATATTATATTTTACTCCATAATTTCAAAAAAGAAATTAAAACTTGGCACAATTTCTCTCATGTGTGCAAATAGGTTTCTCTATTGCATGCACTACACATGTCAATAAGTTGAGGATATATTCGACAGATTAGTTTAATTGGTCTGATTAATTAGGAAGAATGAGGTTACAATTTTGTTTTATAGTGATTTTTTAAACATCTTGTAGTATCACCATAAGACAAAGAAGTGAGGTGTTCACAACTCTATGACAAAGAAATGAAGTGCACAGAATTCAGAATTAGGAGAGGTTGTATTCACCAGTTCTTGGAGACCCAGCATGACCCTTGTGCAGCAATAGAACTGGCTTTCCCCATTCAGATTTTTTTGTTCTCGTGAGATTGATTGAATTGGAAGCAAACTAAAGTTTCGCCTTTAACAATCCAATAGGATATTGTAAATAGTACCTTAGATTTATCTGATACTATCTTTTTTGTATTTCTTTGAATGTTTCAAATTTATGGACGGGTTATAATTCTCATTGTCTTATGCATTTTGTAGGCCTTTTTCCAAAGATGGTGGAGAGAGCAAAGTGATAAAACTCAAGAAATAGTGAGAAAACTGGTTGATTCAGGACAGTTAGAGTTTGTGTATGTACTTGAGCTCATCTGTAATTTGGATTATAGCTATTATACTCAGCATCCTTATTCTTTAAAATCATGTTTTAGAAATGGTGGCTGGTGTATGCATGATGAAGCCACAGTGCATTACATTGATATGATTGATCAAACAACTCTTGGCCATCAGATGATCAAGAAACAATTTAACAAGGTTCCTCGTGCTGGATGGCAAATAGATCCTTTTGGTCATTCTGCTGTACAGGCTTACTTGCTAGGAGCAGAGGTGGCGTGCTACCCTCTCCCTCTCTCACAGATATACAAATTCACAAATACACTCATGAATGTGCTTGCTGCACACACAAAAATCAATTTGGAAACTTGTTAAGTTATTCCACTTGGAAAATGAAAAATTAGTATGTTTTTTTTGTTAGCACAAGATTATTCTTAGCTATTTTACATGGAAAATCGAACGTTAGCATTTGTTAACCACTTAGCCCAAGGCTATTCTTATGGTCTTATCATGCAACCATGCTTTCTAGAGATCTGTCTCCTAGTGATATTAAATGTAGGATATACCTTGTACAAAATTCTGATCTTATACTTTATCAAATGCTAAGTTTTGTATGCCAACTTCATTATGAAGGTGTTCTTCATCTCCTTTGGTATATTTATTTTCTACATGTATTATGCATCAGGAATTGAGAGTTTTACATTAGTATATCAAATCTTGGAATTGTTTGTTGAATATACTCTTTTTATTATTTTGGATACTCCTTTTTTTCTTTTCTTTTTCTTTTGAACATATAAAATCATTGCATTCATTTATATTTATTCGAGGCTTGATTACTTAATCTTTCATTTACCAGTCTGTGGAACTTCAAAGATTATGAACTAGGTAGTCATGGGGAACTAGGTCGTCATGGGGGAAAGAAGATTATGAACTAGGTAGTCATGGGGAAAAGACAAGGAGAAATTTTTTTCTAGGATTTAGTTGACGTGCATAAGTTGTGTTGAGCCATATGTTAAATTATTGTTAGGAAGCTACACTCCTAAGCCACCACGTGGGATGGACGAAAAGTTGACTATTTCTATACACCAGTGGGTCAAAATGCAACCAAAGTGGTGCAATCCAACAAGTCTAGCTGAACCAGTGTGTTTATCACTGAATAGTTCAATCCAAGGGCTTAGATTAAACTAAGAAGTATGCAACACAAGAGACAACCCAATTCAGGGTGTAGATTGGACTAGATAAGGGCCAGTGTGGGCTGAGTAGATTCACTTAAATTCAATTAAAAACACCCAGCAAGCAGCAAGTCCTTCTCTCTCTTGTAATAACCTTCTTTCTCCCTGTAGATGAAGCTCCTATCTTCCTCCCTGTGGGTGAAGCTCCTACCACTAGATTTACAAATTCCATTAGAAAGATTTTGGTGATCTTGTTTTATAATTGAGCGGGCCACAAACTCTTCCTCTATACTACAAGTTGTGGTAGAGTAGACAATATCATTGCATTCTAGAGGAATTTACCAAACCTAGTTGCACACCATTGTTAGTGCCAAATTAAGCCAATTGAAAGTAATTATAGATTTCTACGAATCAACAAGCCATCATTCCAATCCATGGATGACAAAATTTTAAACAAATTCCCACAGTTTTGCTTTGAGACTAGTAAAGGTATTTTGAACAGTTAAAAATTTAATCACAAAAGTCAACGCTTCATTTTGCACAAACCCTGAGACAAATAACAAAAATACAAGTTTAACAACTTCATAGCCTTAATCAAGCAAGCACAGTAATAATGAAAAATCAGGCTTGTGTTTCCTTGTAAGTTGTAAAGATGCAAGAGATTAGATCCTGAAATCTACAAAGTTCAAATAAAATAATGTTTCAAATGATCAAACTATGATGCTTAAATAGCTCAAAAGATTCATTATTTATGATTGCTAGAGCAGCAGTGATCCCTTGATTAACACTGCTCCTTGGCGGAATGGTAAAAATCAACGGTGCTTAACAATGGTTTAGAGTTCATATAAATGGTCTGAAATCTGGGAGATCTGCCAAAGGATCTCTCTTGATCTATTTATCTTTGAAAATTTCCCTTTTTAGTTGCTTGATTACAAAAAGATTTCAACCATAGATAGCCTTATATTTTGTACTTTTCAATTCTTTTATTCTTTTTCTATTCTAGTCATGGTAAATTTGGCGCATAAATGATTTCTTTATTCATTCAGTGGATTGGTGGATAGGGCATTTTCGGTTTTCAATATGGAATTTCAAGAAGCTGATGATAATGATGATGACTATTATCTCATGAAATGATGTTTGTTTACTATATTCTTAGACTATGATTTGGAGACCAGTCCTAAAATTTACATGTTAGAATTAAGAAGCTATAGATTATCAATAATTGCTTGAGATATGCTATAGAAAACACTACACCATATTTGCATTATTTCTTTTGCAGCTTGGTTTTGATTCTGTACACTTCGCAAGGATTGATTACCAAGATAGGCAAAAGCGTAAGTTGGACAAATCTCTTGAAGTTATATGGCGAGGATCAAGAACATTTGGTTCTTTGTCACAGGTTAACTTTCTTCCCTTCTGCTTTAAAGGTTTGTTTCTTTTACTATATTTTGACATAGTGTTGCCCCAGATTTTTGCAAATGCCTTTCCTGTCCACTATAGTGCTCCAAGTGGGTTCAGCTTTGATATAACTGATGATACCTCCCCCATACCAGTGCAGGTAAGAATTTTCAGTCCAGAAATTCGATACATTAAAAGTTAATAACAATCTCTTATTATCTAGACAAAACATTGCAGGACGATCCTCTAATTTTTGATTACAATGTTGAAGAACGTGTAAATGACTTCATTGATGCTGCTATGACTCAAGTATGCTAGGATGCTACTTCACTTCTCCATTACAAAATATTTGTTTTAGATCCCCTCCCTGTTTCTGCTAGACAAGGAAGCTATTGTCCACTGTGTTTGTAGTTACAACATTATAATTTGTGTTTTTATGAATTTAATATCAGTAAAAGTTATCGGAGCCTGATTTCAATCAATACTTTAGGCTAACGTGACAAGGACAAATCATATCATGTGGACTATGGGTGATGACTTTAAGTATCAATATGCAGAATCTTATTTTAAGCAAATGGACAAGCTGATCCATTATGTCAACAAGGTAAAATCATTTGTAATTTAATAAGCACTTTTGGCAAGAACTTGCAAATTTGCACTATAGTTGCTTCTTTAGTTGACCAAGCACAGTTGCTGACATACAAGCTTTTTTCTCATTGTTTTATTAGAAATTAATGCTAAATTGATCTGATAGTGGTCAACCTAATTTATTTCTTAGTTTTTTCTGTCCCTTTTTTTTTGGGTGAGATAAAAACACCACAACATATTTGAGTGAGGAGATAAGAAGCTTGCTTTCACAGTAGTGAAGGTGTTTTTGTGGCTTGGTTTTTATTTTGATTTCACACGGTTGAGTTTAATACTTTTTCTGTTGTGTTTAAAAGCAAATGCAGTTTTGCCTCTCATCATGTGTGATAGAAATAGGTTACACAACCAAGTCCAAGAATTATATACACAACATTCATGAGAAGAACACTATATTTTGTCATTATGGTTTTCATTTTTTGGATGATCCCAAGCATATCCTATGTGATATATCTAAGCCATTAATTAAAATCTCGACGGATTTTACCGTTCCATGGCGGGAACGAAACCGGCACCCTGCGCGCAATAATTTCACGCGTCATCTGTGTCACGTGCGACAGACGGAATTGAGCTCCCGTCATGCGATAGTACGCACGACAGAAGGAAAAATAACCTATATCAAGCCGGGGAGGCAGCGGTGAAGTCATCAGTAGCGACGAGACGATGGCGAGGCACGAGCGGCGACCACTCTACGGACAAGTATGATTTCTTTGCAAATGGCCGGAGACATCTCGGATGCTTACGCTTCGACGCAGCTTCAATGCGTCGTCTGCGTAGCAAGTGCCGCCAGAGGCGTCGCGAGGAGCCTCCGGCGGCTCCAGAAATGTCCCGCGATGCCTTCGGTACCGCCGGACGCCCCGCGATGTCCTAGCCCAGCCAAGCCAGAAATAAATTAAAAATTTTGATTTATTTTATTTAAACAATTCCCAACTTATGTGTGAAATTTCGAAGAGGCTTTTATGAACCCTAATTAAATTATCCCAATAAAATATATAAAAATGTATTTAAAATATATATATTTTATTAATTAATATTCTGAAAATTTATTTTTACTGTTTTAATTTTTATTTAAAAATTCTATTTTTTTTAATAAATCAGATTTATAATTGAATACAACAACAACAACAACAACAAAGCCTTATCCCACTAGGTGGGGTCGGCTATATGGATCCTTTTACGCCATTGAGTTCTATCCCCTACTATATCATCATCTAGATTTAAATAAAATTTATCTTGTTTTATTGTTGCCAACCAAGTCTTTTTTGGTCTTCCTCTCCCTCTTTTAATGTGCGTATTTATCATAGTTTCACATCGTCTAACAGGGGCATTTATTGGTCTTCTAAGTACATGTCCGTACCATCTCAAACGTGTCTCCCGAAGTTTTTCTTCAATAGATGCAACTCCGACTTTCTCTCTAATACTCTCATTCCTTATTCTATCCATCCTCGTATGTCCACACATCCACCTTAACATCCTCATCTCTGCAACTTTCATCTTTTGCTCATGTGCTCGAGTCATAGCCCAACATTCAGCACCATATAACATAGCAGGTCTAACTGCCGTTTTGTAGAACTTCCCTTTAAGTTTTAGAGGTACTTTACGATCACATAAGACACCCGATGCTAATCTCCATTTCAACCATCTTGCTTGTATTCTATGTAAGACATCTCTCTCAATTCCTCCATCACTTTGCAAGAACGATCCTAAATACTTAAAGTTCTCGATTTTAGACAACTCATCATCTCCTATCTTAACAATTGTTTCACTACGTCTAGCATTGCTAAACTTAAATTCCATATATTCAGTCTTTACTCTACTAAGCCTAAAACCTTTCATTTCTAGAGTTTCCCGCCAAGATTCTAGTTTAGCATTTACTCCTTCACGTGTCTCATCTATCAAAACAATATCATCTGCAAACAACATGCACCATGGCACTGTATCTTGAATGTGCCTAGTGAGTTCATCCATGATTAGTGTAAAAAGATAGGGACTTAAAGCTGATCCTTGATGTAACCCTATCCTTATTGGAAATGCTTCAGTCAATCCACCTGAAGTCTTCACTCTAGTCGTTACATCTTCATACATATCTTTAATTAGGTCAATATATGTTACGCTAACGCCTCTCTTTTCTAGAATTCTCCATATAATTTCTCTTGGTACCCTATCATAAGCTTTTTCTAAATCAATAAATACCATGTGTAGATCTTTCTTTTGCTCCCGATATTTTTCAATTAATTGCCTAAGAAGATGTATAGCTTCTATTGTCGACCTTCCAGGCATGAACCCAAATTGATTTTCGGTTACCGTGGTCTCCTTCCTCAATCTTTTTTCTATTACTCTTTCCCAAAGTTTCATGGTATGACTCATTAATTTAATACCCCTATAGTTTGCACAATTTTGTATGTCTCCTTTGTTCTTATATAAGGGAACTAGACTACTTACCCTCCATTGATTAGGCATTTTTTTTGTTTTCAATATTAAATTAAATAATTTTGTAAGCCATTCAATACCTTTTTTCCCTAAACATTTCCATACCTCTATTGGGATATCATCCGGTCCCACGGCCTTTCCATTTTGCATCTCTTTCAAAGCTTGTTCTACTTCTGAAGTTTGAATTCTCCGATGAAAATTAAAATTTCTATACTCATTTGAAATACTTAAATTGCCTAAGTCAAGTTGGTCCCCTAAACTTTCATTAAAAAGTTGATGAAAGTAAATCTTCCACCGCTCTTTTATTTCGCTATCATTTACTAGTACTCTATCGCATTCATCTTTAATACATCTTATTTGACTAAGGTCTCTTGTTTTCCTTTCTCTTGCTTTAGCTATTTTATAAATGTCTCTTTCCCCTTCTTTTGTATCTAAATTTTGATATAATCGTTCAAAAGTTTTATTTTTTACTTCATTCACTGCTTTCTTAGCCTCTTTCTTGGCTATTGTATATTTTTTTAAGTTTTCCTCGTTCTTACAAATATATAATTCCTTATAAGCTATTCGTTTTTCTTTCACTTTCTCTTGTACTTTCTCATTCCACCACCAAGATTCCTTCCTTGGTGGTGCATGCCCCTTTGACTCACCGAGTACATCCTTAGCTACTATTTTCAACTTTGATACCATCTTATCCCATGTCGTATTAGAGTCGCTATATATTTCATCTAATGCTTGTATTCCTACCTTCTCCTTCAATATGTTTTGCTTCCCATCCTTTAACTTCCACCACTTAATTCTAGGAGTCGTGTATATTTTTCCTCTATTGATATTATAACTAAGGCGTATATCTAACACTACTAATCTATGTTGGGTAGTTAAGCTTTCTCCAGGGATAACCTTACAATCTTTACAAATCTTCCTATCTCTCTTCCTAACCATAAAATAATCAATTTGTGATTTATTATTCCCACTTTTGAATGTGATCAAGTGTTCTTCTTTTTTCTTAAAAAATGTATTAGCTAGTATAAGGTCATATGCTATCGCAAAATCCAATATAGTTTTTCCTTCTTCATTTCTTGTTCCAAACCCATAACCCCCATGTACTCTCTCATATTCTTCATTTTTCGCTCCGACATGTCCATTTAGATCGCCTCCTATTAAAATCATTTCATTTGGCGGAATGTTTTGTAATACCTCATCTAAATCGCTCCAAAATCTTGATTTAGTTTCTTCATCTAATCCTACTTGAGGTGCATATATGCTAATTACGGTCACAACTTCTTTCGCCACTACTATCTTGAGAGCTATAATTCTATCCCCCTTTCTAACTACACCAACAACTTCATCTTTTAAAGAACTATCTACAAAAATACCCACTCCATTTCTTGTTTTACTCTTTCCTGTATACCATAACTTAAAACCCGAGTTCTCTATCATTTTTGCCTTCTCACCTACCCATTTTGTCTCTTGCACACACAAAATACTAATTTTTCTCCTAATCATTGTATCTACTACCTCCATTGTTTTACCAGTGAGAGTTCCTATATTCCATGTTCCAAATCTGAGACTATTACTTTTCTTATAATGTTTATTCTTAGTCCACCTATGGTGTGAGAACTCTTGCCTATTTAACACTACACCCAAGTTCTCATGGAGATGTAGCGGTCCTTGCCGAGACGTTACAGTCGGACCCTGCAACGCGAACCCTTGCATATTTAGCACTACACCCGGGTTCTGGAGATGTAGCGGTCCTTGCCGAGACGTTACAGTCGGACCCTGCAACGCGTTCCTTCCGGGGAACATCCTAGCATTAGCATAATACTTTAATGGATCCATTCATTGAGTATCTGCCATAGTTTTTTTACGCTGGCTGGCAACCTAACGCAACCCTCCTCCTTTATCCGGGCTTGGGACCGGCCATGACTAGGTCGTCACAGGCGGAGTTGATTTATAATTGAATATTTTTTATTATTTTGTATTGTTTTAAATTTCATTTAAAAATTCTAAAAAAATAAAAAAAATCATAATATTTATATTCTGATAATTTTATATTGTTTTAAATTTCATTTAAAAATCATAAAAAAATTCTTAAAAAGTTATAATAATCATATTTATATTCTGATATTTTTTTTTATTATTTATTATTTATTTCTATTTTATCGTTTAATTGATATTTTGATATTTTTTACTATTTAAAATATATATTATTTAAATTAATAAATAAATAAATAAATTAATAAATGTATAATTATTATATATAAAGTAACATCTTTGTGTTAATTATTTTTTCTAACAATATTAAGTTGTTCAATAATTGAGAATTTATATAAAATCAATATACAACTTATTTTTACACAATAAACATATTTATCTAATAATTACTATATATAAATAAAAAAATACCGAAACCGTATTGGCACGCCCTATCGTTCCTTGGACCGAAACCTCGGCACGGGTTAAAATTTTAAACCTTGATCTAAGCAACATCTTATGTGTGAGGATGAGTTTCAGTTGGACTTGTACCATAATAATTGTATAAATGAACATCACATTCATGCAACTCCTAATTTTGATAACCACATAGGACTTATTCTGACATTTCAAAATTATATAGAAATGCACACTGTTATGTCTCATAGTTTGTTTGTTTCCGTCTTTCTCTATTGGCAAATTTAGTTCAACTTATAGCTATTTTCATGTTCATAATGCTGAATCATAATGGTATTATGAGTTCTATAAAATTTACTTAAATTCTTCTATAAGCATTGGTTTGTGCAGTGGGTCAGGATGGTTAGTTCTTGGTGATGTTCTTGTTGGGTTGACGTGTATAGAGTTGTCCATTTGTATCTAACTACTTCCTTTTATCGTTTCAACAAGTAACTTTTCAACAAATTCTTTGAAACTTCCTAGATTACCAATCTAGTTCTTGTGATCCTGACCTTGCCCTCCATATTAGACTTTGAATTTGTATGATTCTCATTTATGACATGAACATCTCCAACATTAGTGGAGTTATTGCCTCTCATCATCGCCAGCAAAAGATTACTGACTAGTTTGATAACTAAAATTAATAAAGAGAGTTTGTGAACTAGGACAAGGTTTAATGTTTCATTCTGAGTGGGATATTGATCCTTGGTTAGAATGAAACTGTTACAATTTCTGTACTGGTGAGTTGGCACATGATGTTGCTCTCACTAGTTATGAGGAGAAGTGGATTAAAAAAAGAAAACAAAGGAGAGGAGGTGATGGTGACAACTTACCTCATTGAAATCCAAGGGTAGGGAGAGGATGTGATATTTACAGTGACTTGTTGAAATCCATCAACAGATCCACTTGACAGTTTGTGTCAAATTAATTGTCATTTATGTCAATACAAATATGTAAAATAATTATATATTTATCAAAAAAAATTTCTAAGGTTTAACTAAGCTCTTTAATGAATTGAGTTATGTCATATAAAAATTGTTAATATTTTTTGAAATGAAATATCTTCATAAATGTGACAATTCATGTCAAATCCATTTGTATATTCGGGTTGTATCATGCCACTTTTTGGGCTTTCTTAACATATTTCAGCTTGAGTCGGGTCATGTAATCAAGTTGTGTCTAATATTGCCAGCTTTGAGAGAGCATCAAGGGATCTCTGAGACATGGTTAAATTGTATAATGGAGAAAGCTAACAAGCAAGGAACATAGGCAGATCCAAGGTTGATAACTAGATTAAACTTTAATACCATTTGATCATCGAGTTGCATGACTTGGTTGGTTATTTTCTGAGAAAGAAGAAAAGAAATATAAAGTAATTACTTCCTTGAAAGAATAAAAAGGAGGCATTCTTGGTAAGCTTTAGGATAATCTGGCCTCATAAGGCTCAAACAAAATAAACTTAGTATGTTGGAACTGTCAAAGTAAACAAAATTAAATTAAATTAAATTAAATTAAACACTAGTTCTAAAGCAAATAGAATAAAAGTACATTTTAGACAAGTAAAAAATAAAATACAAAAACAATTATTTTAATATGATGTATTTTCTTTGCTTCACTCTCAGAATTTGTTATGCTTTTAATAGCTACCTATTTATTTTGTGTTATTGAATCAAGCTGCATATCATTAAGGTGCTGCGGTTTCATAAATATGTTGTGTACAAATCAATGTCGTAGAACAATTATTATTGTTATTTTAATTAAACATACTGTTCTAATAATGAATATGTTTTGTCATACCTGAAAAACTAGCAGAAAAATCATGGCATGAAGCCTTCTCAACCTTCATTAGCATTAAAAACATTTACTTGATGATATGGACTGTTAACCAATATGTAATGCTCATTTACTCTCCAAAAACATCTAGTTCATAAATTTATTAAATTTTGTGCTTAACATCTAATTCTGTCAAATTAATCAGATCCAATACTAGTGTTTTGTTAGAAACTAATATTGATTCTCAGTGATCTAATACAAGTTAGCACAGGATGGTCGTGTTCATGCATTATATTCTACTCCATCTATTTACACTGATGCAAAAAATGCTGAAAATGAATCTTGGCCTCTGAAAACTGATGACTACTTCCCGTAAGCATTCTTCACTTACCCACTTTCATATGAATAATGAGTTAATTGCCAGGTATATTACAACCTTTACAAGTTATAACAAGTTTATCCTACCTTTTAATTTTAATAGACTAACCAATTTTTATTCTCGATAATTGTTATCCTGCCATTAATTTGTCATCCACTTTGTTAAGTAATGATATGGCACCTTAAATGCGATCCATTAATTTCTTTTTTCAATATATAATTGATACGATAAGAAGAATTAGTTAATTTTTAGCTAAGCAAGCCAAGATTATTATACTTAATTGAATACAAAGTTATCATATTTTGAAGTTCCATGTCCCAATTTAATGGTAAATGGATGATATATCTAATGGTTAGATGGAATTCTTAAGGGTTAAATAGATTAGATTAGATATGTTAAAATTGAAAGGTGGAGATGGTTAAAAGTGGTCTGGGTACATTTTGCAATGTGTTTAAAAATAGATTAGAATAGATTTGCTAAAATTGAAATGTGGAAATAGTTTGTCTAAAATGGTAAGGCTAGGAATTGTTTTGCAATTAACCCTTAAATAAATAATAATTTTAATGTTAGTTGTACTACTGTTCGCAGATATGCAGATTCACAAAATGCTTATTGGACTGGGTACTTTACTAGCCGTCCTTCATTAAAGCGTTATATCCGCATGTTAAGTGGATATTTTCTGGTAGGATTATATTGTTTATAACATTTGATCACCAGAGGTCATGTATATATATGAACTATGATATAACAAATTTTCTATAGGCAGCACGCCAGATTGAATTTTTGGCAGGGAGGACATCATCTAATCCATCTACCTTAAACTTAGGAGAAGCTCTGGGGATCGCTCAGCATCATGATGCTGTCACTGGTACAGCAAGACAACATACAACTAATGACTATGCAAAACGCCTTTCTTATGGTGCTTCGGAGGTTCATGGAATTTTGAAAATACATTATCTTTCCTATTGCTTTTTTGAAAACTTTTTCTCTACCTAACATTAAAACTTGATCCGCCTCTTATAGGCTGAAAAGTCTGTTGACTTGTCTCTTTCTTGCATAACTAGTTCGAGAAACTATTGTGCATCTGCAGCAGTGAATTTTAGTCAGGTTAGAAGCTCTGTTTTTCATTATTATGAATCTGTGACAGTCATCAATCACATTTGCAAAGATATTTGTTGGGTATGAACATCTTTTTTTGTAACTTTGGTTTTTCAATCTGGAAGCAGACAAACGTGCAAATACCACATGAAAGAAATCTGTTTTCTAGGGACTAAATGGGCTTCACAATGGAGATTTAAGTAGTTTTTCCTTGCAGTGGAGATTAAATATGCTTTCCTCTCATCTCTCATGCATCCTCTACAATTTTAAATAAGCAGTTAACAACTTGAAGACTTCCTTGAATGAACAAAAATCATAAATCTAAAAACTTATAAAAGCTTAAATTTCAAGAGGTGATGGTTTGGATAAGCCAAGGTGGGCTTTGCATACTTGACACTAAGAGAGAAAAGATGAATGATTGCTAGATTCCTGGTTAAGCAGTGTTTTGGGACAATGGGAACCTGAGGTACGCATCGTTGAGCTTTTCATATGACACACATATAGGTATTGATGACTTGAATTGGGCTTGGGTGGTGACTCAACAATGGAGTGGACTGAAGCGGATGAAGTGAAAATTGGTGTTGGTGTGTGAATAGGAGCACAAGGCGTAGGCCATAGAGGGGACTGAGACTTAAGACTTTAACAACGTGTGAAAAGGGGCATTTTGCTTGTGTGTCAATTGGGGACGAGAAGGGAAATTGACTGAGGATGACATTGGTAAGTCTATCCTCAGGTTGGAAGCCACTCCGATACCATGTGAAGGGGAAAATATTCCATATTAGAGTACCTAGGTGACCCCTCACTACAAAGATGAGATATTACAAATACATCCGCTAGCTCATATATTCACATGTATGACCCACAACAAAAATATTTATTGAATTTTTGAGTGGAACTTTTTTTTTTTTTTTTTTTGAGTAACATTAGATCATTAGGCGACCTCACCTAGTGGAACAAGGCTTAGTTGTTGTTACGTAACATTAGATCATGAACAATATCTATGCTCTTGCGTGAAGGAAGGGTTAGAATGGATAGTCCAGCTTGAAGAGAGGGTTAGAATGGATAGTAGGTATTGTAAATTAAGCATCAAGTTAAGAGCCTATATATACATTGTAACTATTGTTTTTCAGTTGATATTGATTCTAGCTACTAATTTACTCTCAATTTGTTCAATGTCTTCTTAATTTGGCAGTGCAACTTGTTGAACATAAGCTATTGCCCTACAACTGAAAAAGTTATTTCCGAGGATAAAAGCTTAGTAAGTCAAACATATTTTTCCGTTGTCGTTGGTTTCGAAAGGATTTGAGTTTGCTGAATTAAACATTGATCTCCTTTGTTGTGAGATTAGAAAGGATCTGAATTGTCTGAATTAAACATTGAGAGGCATTCTCGTTGTTTTTCTCCAGGTGGTAGTGGCATATAACCCCTTGGGATGGTATCAAACTGACTTTGTCAGGATCCCTGTAAGTATATTTATCTAACTATATTGATGATCTCATAAAATCCTTTTTATTTATTCTTGCATAGATCTACAAAATAGAGGTCAGTTGACAAAAGAGAGATAAATTGGTTTGTTTAACCTATCTTCATATTTGGTGGTTTGAAATTAGTAGCATTCAAGGACGGTGTCTAGTGATCACTGACTTCTCATCATCTAGATTGGCTTTGCTTAGTGAAAGTATTTGCACTGACTTTTGGTGATTATGGCAATCTTAGAGTGACTCATTAGACCTTTCTTCTGTTTCTTATTTATCTTAGACATTTGTAACTTATTCTTTTTTTGGTACTAATGGATAATGGATACTTATCTGTATTGCTATTTCATTGTTCAGTGAACTAACTGTCACAAGTTGTTTCTGTTGCTCTTTCTTGAGACTAACACAGTAATTTGTATAATTATCAGAAATGATTTGGAATGTCTGAGGCTTGTAAAAAGTGAATATGTTAAAGAGAGAACAATTATCTTTTATTCATAAGCCCCTAAAGATTAACATTCATAAGCCCCTAAAGATTAATTTTGGTACATGAGTTATTTTCTTTAATTTCTGTGTTTTCCTTGATCATTACGAAGTCAGTATAGTGGAGATTTTAAGATTTTTAAGTAATTGCTGCCAGTAACATGAAAGATTTGTCATTTGAGTTTCATTCTGCTCATGCTATAGCCCCATGCTTTGCATGATAGTGGTTGATGCTATGTTTTCTCTATCCTTGAATGCATCTTTCTAGCAAGATGATAAAAGACCACAACTTGGTTGTACATCACCATTTTTTACCGACACTAGGTCAATTCTACATTCATATTTAAGTATGTAGCATAAGTCTAAATTTGATATGTAGGATCATGAGGAAGCTTGAATATGCATATCGGGCTCAATCTATGGCTTTGAAATACACAAACAGTTCAGCCAAGCGAGGTCTATTGTTCCTGGATTTTGTTTTTCACTTTTTCTTTCTTGGATGAATGTGCTACAACTACAACAATGAAGTCTTCATTCTACTAAATGAGGTTGGCTATATGGATACTCCTTCGCCATTGGACTTGATGTCCTACTATATCATTGTCTATATTTAAATAAATTTTATTCTAATTTATCATTGCTAATCAATCCTTCTTTGGTCTCCATTTTCTTCGATTAATGTGTGTATTTGTTATGGTCTCGCATTGTCTATTTAGGACATTTGTTGGTCACCATGTATGCATATATCATTTTAAATACGTCTCTTAAAGTTTTCCCTCAATTGGCGCAAATCTGATTCTCTCTAATGTTCACATTTTTTAACGTGTCCATCCTCTCTTATCCTATTCATCTTCATATGTTCGCACATTCATCTTAACATCTTTATCTCTGCGGCTCTTATCTTCCGCTTGTGTGTTTAATTCATAGTCCAACATGTTAGTAATAGGCAATAAATTACAACAGCTTAATTATCTCCATAATTAATTCCCTCATAAAGGCTGTATATACTCTCATAAATAGGAGATTTAGGTTACCATATTTAGGGTCAATTACCCGTGGTTGATTCCCTAATAAAGGCTGTATATACTCTGATTTAGGTTACCATATTTAGCTTCTTAGAATTACTCCATGTATTTATTTTCCTTGTAATTGTATAGTTGGTAGTCTTACCTATATAATGAAAGATCTTCTCTAAGGGGAAGATAAGTTTTGAGACTAATTTGTCATGGTATCAGAGCCAACATCCAAGAAATCTTAGCCTTCTTAGTCATAGCCTTAGTGATTATGGAGAGGTCAGATCATGTCTGTGTCAAATTCACTGGGAAAAATATGCTGCCTAGGCGTTTCAGTTGGAGACATTCCTCAAGAGTAAAGAGTTGTGGGTCGTATAGATGACAACACCAAAGAAGGAGCTACTGCTGCAGATAGGGCAGCTTGGGCTGCTAAAGATAATCAAATCATGATCTGGATTCTTGTTTCTATGGAGCCACATCTAATTCTTTCTTTATGCCCCATAAGTCCGAAAAGGCAATGTGGGATTATCTCAAGTAGGTTTATAATCAAGATAACAATGCAAGGCATTTTTAACTTGATTTAGCCATTGCTAACTATACTCAAGGGGATCTATCAGTTCAAGAATATTATTCTGGTTTTCTATCTCTGTGGAATGATTATTCAGATTTTGTTATAGCTAAGGTCTCTACAGAAGGTGCGGAGGCAATACAACAAGTACATAAAACTAGGCAAAGAGATCAATTTCTAATGAAACTGCGACTTCGTGCCTCTCTATTAAATAGAGATCCTGTTCCAACTTTAGAATCTGTTTTGGCGAACTCTTGCGTGAAGAACAACGGATCAATACTCAGAACATCATGGAGCAGACTCATGTTACTTCTAATAATGTTTCAGTTGCGTATGTTGCATATGACAAGGGAAAAGGGAAAGGACGAGACATGAGCACGATGTAGTGCTATAGCTGTAAAAATATGGCCATATTGCACCTCACTGCCCCAAGAAATTTTGTAACTATTGCAAGCAATCTGAGCACATCATTAAAGAATGTCCTACTCGTCCTCCTCGCTCCAACAAAGCCTATCTTGCTGTTGTACTATTGGTGCTTTGCAACCTATTATCTCTGCTACTACAACTCCTGTTGCTGCCCTACAGCCTACAACACCTCCTCTAACTCGAGAGTCAATGCAGGAAATGATTGTGCAAGCATTTTCAGCACTTGGACTTCGAGGGTTTGGTTCTGTATCTACTTCATGGATCGTAGACTCAGGTGCCTCTAATCATATGACTAATTCTTCTCATGGATTGAGCAATATTAGAGAATATTGGGATTCTTTATCTATTCAAACAGCTAATGGTAATGATCCACCTATTGCAGTAGTGGGTGATGTATCTTCTTCCTTTAAGCATATTTTTGTATCACTTAATCTTTCTGTGAAATTGGTATCTGTTGGTCAACTTGTGGATCAAAATTGTGATGTTCATTTTATTGATAATGGTTGTGTTGTGCAGGATCGGATGTCAGGGCAGTTGATAGCGAAGGGGCCCAAGCATGGATGTCTGTTTTTCTTGCAATTTCCTATTCCTCGAAGTTTTTCCTCATCCTTTGTCCAAGCTTTATTTTGTAATGAGTCTAGAGTGTCCAATGAAGTTTGGCATAAGCATCTTGGTCATCCTAACGCTAGGATTCTCTCATTTGTTGAAATCCGATCTATTAAATAAGAGAGTGCATCCTTCTACAGTGTCTTTTGATCGTGCAATTTGTAAACTTGGTAAAAGTAAAATTTTATCCTTTCCTTCTGAAGGTAGAAGAGCTACACATAGCTTTGAAATAATACATAGTGATGTTTGGGGAATTAACTCTACTATCTCTCATACTCATTACAAATATTTTGTGGCATTTATTGATGACTATAGCAGATATACATGGGTTTGTTTTCTGCGTCACAAATCAGAAGTGTTTTCTATGTTCAAACTATTTGTAGCTCTCGTTCAAACTCAATTTTCTGCTCATACAAATTCTTAGGTTTGATTCAAGAGGGGAATATATGTCTCATGAGTTCCAATCTTTTCTACAATCTAGAGGAATTATCTCTCACTATTCTTGTCCTTATATTCCACAGCAAAATGGAGTAGCTGAACAAAAAAATCGTCATCTTTTAGATGTTGTTAGGACTTTACTAATCGAGTCATCTGTTCCTCCTAAGTTTTGAGTAGAAGCGCTCACTGCAGCCATTTTTCTCATCAATAGATTTCCTTCTAAAGTTTTAGATTTTGCATCTCCATATTTTAAATTGTATCGCCGTCGTCCTACTTACACAAATCTTCACATTTTTGGGTGTCTATTTTATGCATCTTCCTCCAACGGAAAGACAATCTTTCTGCTCAATCTATTCGTTGTACTTTCTTAGGGTACAGTGTAACACAAAAAGGTTTTTTGTGCTATGTTTCCACTTCCAATCGGGTTCATGTTTCAAGGAATGTTTTATTTTTTGAAAATCAATGGTTCTTTCCTCTATCCTCGTCTCTATAGTCTTCTTTTCAGCTCTTGCCTTTATTTAATGATACTACTGGTGCTCCTAATACTTAAGTTGCAAGGTTTAAGCCATGCATTGTTTACCATTGGAGATCTTCCATATTGACCCCTTCCACACCTGCCTTACCAGCTGGTCCCTTACGACATTCAACAATAATTACTGGTCCTCCTGATCGATATGGATTTCCATCTCATAACACGGGTAATCCTACATCTGCCCTCTCAGCTACTCTCTCTTCCATTACTGTTCCTACTAGATTTTCACAGGCAGTCAAAGAGGAATGTTGGCAACAGACCATGCAAGAAGAATTATGTGCTCTTGAAGCTAATAAGACTTGGTTGATTGTCCTACCGGTGTAACTCCACTTGGCTGTAAATGAGTTTATTCTATTAAGGTCAAATCTGATGGAAGTCTAGACAGGTACAAAGCCCGCTTAGTTGCTCTTGGCAATAATCAAGAATATGGAGTTAATTATGAGGAGACTTTTGCTCCGGTGGCCAAAATGACTACCATACGCACTATTTTGGCTATTACAACTTCACAAAATTGGAGTTTGCATCAAATGGATGTGAAGAATGCATTTCTACATGATGATCTCAAGGAAGATGTTTATATGTGCCCTCCTGCAAGTTTAATTTCTAACTCTACTTCTGCCATGTACAAATTGCACCGCTCATTGTATGGTCTAAAACAGGCGCCCGTTCATGGTATGAGAAATTCACTTCTGCCTTATTCAAGTTTGCTTTTCTAAAAAGCAAGTTTGATGCATCTTTATTTTTCACAAAGACTGAATAGGGTATTGTCATTCTTTTAGTATATGTTGATGATATCATAATCACGGGTACTGATTTAGTTCTTATCTCTCAACTAAAGCAGCATTTACAAGACTCTTTCCGCATGAAAGATTTGGGTTCTCTCAGATAATTTCTTGGTATAGAGATTAATATTGGTTCCCATGATATAATTCTGTCACAACACAAATATGCTTAGGACTGGGTGGTAACTATTGGTCTCCAAGATTCCATTCCTGTTGATATTCCGATGGAGCTTAATCTTAAGCTACAGAAAGAAGAGGGTGACTTGTTATTAGATCTTGCATCCTATCAACATCTTGTTGGCAACCGAATCTATCTTACTATATCTAGACATGATATCTTGTATGCAGTACAATAAGTTAGTCAGTTCTAGACTTCTCCTAGGCATCTACACATGGCTACAGTTCGTAGAATCATTCGCTATGTCCATGGCATAGTTTCTCATGGACTTTTTTTTTATCCTGCTTCTACTTCACTTGATCTTGTGGCATATAGTGATGTTGAGTGTAGTGATACAAGGCGTTCTACAACAAGATGGTGTATGTTTCTTGGACCAACTCTTATTTCCTAGAAAAGTAAGAAACAAGTCCGTGTTTCTAAGTCTTCGACTGAGTTTGAATATAGAGTTTTGTCCCAAGCTTGTGCAGAAATCCACTGGCTTCGTGGTCTACTAGCTGAGCTTGGTTTTCCACTATGCAGTCCTACACCTCTTCATGCAGATAATACTAGTGCCATTCACATTTCTGCCAATCCCGTCTTCCATGAACGTACTAAACATATCGAGGTTGATTGTCACTTCATCCATGAGGCTTACGAAGCTCGGATCATTTCTCTTCCTCATGTTTCTACCAATCTACAGGTGGTAGATATTTTTACCAAGGCTTTTGCACGACCAAGACATAAATTTCTTAACGACAAATTGATGCTTGTGGATCACCCGCATCAATTTGAGGGGACATGTCAGTAATAGGCATTAAATAACAATAGCTTAATAATCTCTATAATTAATTCCCTAATAAAGGTTGTATATACTCTCATAGATAGGAGATTTTGGTTACCATATTTAGGGTTAATTACCTGTGATTGATTTCCTAATAAAGGTTGTATATACTCTGATTTAGGTTACCATATTTAGATTCCTAGAATTACTTCATATATTTATTTTCCATGTAATTGTATAGTTGGCAGTCTTACCTATATAATGAAAGACCTTCTCTAAGGAGAAGACAAGTTTCGAGACCAATTTATCACAACATTCACCTCTATACAAGATAGTAAGTCTAACCGTCATTTTGTAAAATTTTTCTTTAAACTTTAGCAGTACCTTATAATCATAAAAAACATCTAACATCTTCCATTTCAATTAGGGGTTGTATTCTTGGGTTGGGTTGGATTGGATTTTTTTTTTTAAATCCCAACCCGAACATAAAACCCCTAAACCCGAACCCGAACCCGAACCCGAACCCGAACCCGACCAACCCGAATCCAACCCGAATAGCTCGATTCAAAATGACTTTTTTTTTGTATGGCTATTTTCCTTATAATTCTTCACTTTTATCTCAATACTCCATTATCATCCTAACATTGATATTACTATACATAAAGCAATCATTATCACTAACATTGATATTAATATACCTAAAGCATCTTAATTTTCAAAATAAAATTTGATTTAACCCCAAAAAACCCACTAAATCCTAAATTCAGGTGAACTCGGGTCAACTGGAACCCGAACTCGATCCCAAAATTTTAATTTTCAACCCGAAAACCCTTCAACCCGAACCCGAACCCGAAAATCCACAACTCGAATATGATTTTTTAGGGTCGACTCGGGTCAGATTCATTTTTGACACTCCTAATTTCAATCATCTTGCTTGTATTATATGTAAAATGTCTCTATCAACTCTTTCATCCTTTTGCAAATACAAACTATATACTTAAATGTCTTACTTATAGGCAACTCATAGTCTTCTATATTAAGAATTGCCCTGTTACATCTACTACTACTAAATTTAAGTTTCATATATTTTGTCTTTACTCTAAGCCTAAAATCTTTTTACTTCTAGTGTTTCCTATTAAGATTTGAGCTTAACATCTATTCTGTCACGTGTCTCATCGACCAAAATATTGTCACTTGTAAACATGTACCATGGTAATGTATCTTCAATATGTTCAGTGAGTTCATCTATGACCAGTATAAAAAGACATGACTTAAAGTTGATCCTTAAGAAATGCCTTCACTCTTGTCATTACATTGTCATATATATACTTAATTGTTTCAATATATGCTACGCTAATACTTTTTTTTTTTAGAATTATTGGATGAATGTGCTATTATAAAAAATAATGCTAATTCAAGAGATTTCTAAGCATAGATTCAAATGGCCTTATTGGGTTGAATCATGGGTCCAACAATCAACATGTCGAACTGTGTGAGTGGACTTTCACCATCAATGATGCACCAACACTTATATATGCTGGTTATGGCTGAAATAATATCGTACAAACCATCTAATAAAACCAAGCACTGGAATGAAACCTTAAAGCTTTGCTTCAAATATTTTGGATAATCATATCTTGTTCAAGACCTCATTTGTATGCTAATTTTGATTTTGTATTGTATGATTGGACCTGCTGAATTATATTAGATGCATATTTGCAATTTTCAATTGTATGGTCAATATATAATACTTGTGCATTCAGAAAGGGCACTTTCTGGTTTGTTGTTTAGATTTGTTCCTTGTCTCAGGTGAATGATGACAAACTTGCTGTGTGGGATTCCGATGGAAACTATATTGCCACACAACTTGTAGAGGTGGACAATATAACAAGCTATCTGAGAAGACTATATGTTGAGGCATATCTTGGAGTCTTGCCAAAAGAAACACCAAAGTATTGGCTAAATTTTCAAGTTTCTATCCCACCAATTGGATGGAACACTTACTTCATTTCAAAAGATTCTCAAAAAGGTAGATTTCGTACCTCCTTAACTGCTTATCTTTGTTTTAATTAGTTATTTCATTTCCTCATGTCACTCTATGTAGTTGGACAATAAGCATCTTCATTTATGAGCTAATGTTGTAGTTTTATACCAAGACTCTATATCGGCATTTCAGTTTGTTAGGGTTAGGGTTAAGATTGTCATTTTGGGTTTCTGAGGTTTTTTGGGATAACTACTGCTTATCAGATAACAATTCTTGGATGAGTTGAGCTAGTTAATATTCCTCATGGTGGTCGCTTGTAAGTGGGTCAAGTATGATTTGAAATCTCCTACTGCGCTGAGCGAAATGGTCGAAATGTATAAGATACTGAAACTCGTACTAGTCGGTACATATAATGTCTCCTTTTGCTTCATCTCTTCCTCTTTCAACTCCAATTCACCATCAACATCATGCATTGAAATGTCAGCACAACACCAAAACAATATCATTCCTGTGAAAAACTGAAACTTTGGCACGATTCTGGATTTTGAACATTGGGGACAAGTATCAATTAGTCTGCATGAGTTCAACAACCACATAAGGCCTCTTCTATTGACCTTGGGAAAGCAACTTAGCTTGTGTTTGCCTAAGACTATTAATGAAATGAATAAGGGTTGCTCAAAGTCTAGTCCAAGATTCAGTGCATGTAAAGCCCTTTAACCTTTGATATTCAATTATGATTCAAAATGAATGGTTTTAAATTATCTGCCTATTGTATTATTGATGGGATTATTTTGGACCATTCTGTGATTGATTTTATTCTTCTTCTTTTTGAGCCCAAGAAAAAATGATGCACAAACATACTTTGAGGGTGAGACTTAGAAGGCATTACTTTTATTCTTTCTCATTGAAAAGGACCGCCAAATTAAATATATTAACAACTTGTTTGATGTCAAACTTCTTTCATGGGAGTGAATGATGGGGTTTAGAATTAGATAGTTTTAATTTGAAAGCTATGAAATAGGAAGTTTTAGTATAAAAAATTTGTTTTTCAATACCTAATATTATGCTTCTACTATTCAATATGAACTGGATAAAACATGGACGCCATTGTTAGGAGAATAGATTAGGATAATGAATAATTTTTCATTCTATAAAGGGTGCACAAATTCTCATATATAACCTCACATAAGGTTCCTATGTGAGATTGTACTGTCCTATTATGGTGCTGCATCAACATTCCTCAATAGCCAACCTAGCCTCAAATTGGACCCAAATTGGATCTAAGCATCACTAGATCACAATTTAAACAAGCCAGCTCAGCTTTACTTAATTTTTATTCATGCCAACAACCCCTAATTAACTCATCTAATCCCCTATTCAGACATTGGAATATAACATCTCATGGTTTTATTTCTTGGTTTATTGCCACAGTTCTTTTCTACATTTTTTTTAATTGCCATCATTTTTGGTTTGTTGGAAGTCTGCATCTTTTCTTGCACTATGCAATAACAAGTCCTTATAAGCATAGTCTAGCTTGACTTGCTAAGGATGTTAAACCAAAAAAAAAATATAAATCACTGCTTTTATACAATTTAGCTTTTAGATGGGTGATTAGCCAAAGTCTCTTGATTATTAAAGTATTGCTTTGTAAAATTCCCTTATTCTTCAACAAACTATAATTTGTTTTGTTACTTCTCTATCTATGTGCATGAATATCATCTTTTTAAAGCTTTTATTAATATCTCCTTGTTGAGTAATAGATCCAACATATTTAAAATTCTAATAGAAATGGTGTTCATCGTTTTAATTGTTCTCAAAATTCTTTACAACACAAGAGACCATTTATTTAGTCTCACATGGTGAATTGGTGGCTATAAAGAAATTTTGTAGGTTTAATAAGGAGCCACTATTAACTCGATTTTAAGCATTTTGTGCTAGTGATGAGCTTGATAAGGTAATGGTTTAGTTCCCTTATCCAAGTAGTTTGTGTAAGTACCCCAGGTTGGTTTTGATGTGATCAACCAAGTCAAGTTAGGTCCTGTGTGTTTTTTATCCTTGTGTCTAAGTGTACAGGAGTTTAGGAGTACAAGAAGTCGAGCGAAAGATGCAACAGATGAGAAAGATGACACGTGAAAGGGAGTCGACGGGCTCGATACATCTGAGGGACGCAAAGGCTGCGGAAGAGTATACCGGTGAACGAGAAGGGCGTGCGCAACGTTCGAGGAATGAGAAGCCGGGGAGGAAGCCCGTTCGAGGTGAAAGCCGTAGTGGGGTTCGGATGATCCTAATTTTGGTTGGCTGGAAATAATCCAAGACGATGAAGATGGAGAAAAGTCAACACAAATGTTGACTTTGACCAAAAGGTCAACTGAGGCACCTCAGTTGAAAAGACGGAGTTTTGTGATAAGCAAAACTGAAGCGCCTCAGCTGATACCCGAGGCACCTCAGGTTAAAACTAAAGCGCCTTGGGTCGGAATTGAGGCGCCTCAGATCGAAATATGATTAACAGTTACTGTTGACGTTGTGGATAAAATCTTATCCAACTGAGGCGCGTCAGTGCCACGGTAACTGTTGATCATTTTTGATCAATGAAGGCGTCAAAGTTCGAGGGGAGTTCGCGATGTGGAAATGTCGGATGGAGGTATTCTTCAAGACTGACTTTGAATTATTACTAATTATGAAAAATAATTTTGTAGGCCCCAAACACAAGGAAGAGCATCTCTGGATGAAGGAGCAAGCCGACTTCGTGGTCAACGGACAGAGTTCCACCTGCTAACCATATTACTGGCTCAGGAAGTCAACTAGATCGACACTTACGCATCAGCAAAAGAACTATGGGAAAAGTTCCTGGAATTGCACGAGGGAACATCGGAAGCAAAGCTTGTACGACGGGATCTACTCCAAACTCAGCTAACCAACCTCTGGATGGAAGGAGAGACGGTGGCTCAACTATATGCCAAGATCAAGGAGCTGATCACTAGACTCATGAATCTCGGAGAAACGGTAACAAACCAAGATTCGTTAAGGTATGCTTTGAATGCATTCCCGAGAAAGAATGGATGTCGTTAGTTGACTCCTACTATATCTTTAAGGGTCACGAGGTAAGTACTCTAAGAAACTTATTTTCCACGAATCTCGATGTGCAGAAAGAAAAGGAAAATTGGACAATATTGCCCTGAATACAAGAAAGATCCAATTGGATGAAAAATCTTCAGTTGATTAAAAAGAAACAACACATGTGGTAAGGAAGCTGAATAAATTATTTGAAACTAACAAATTCAGTAAATCACAGGTCAAGAAGAACGTTTCTGGAAGAAGAAGGGTTATATGCTATAACTATCAAGAAGAGGGGCACATAAGAGATAACTGCCCAAAGCTGACTAACAAGGAAAACGACAAAGGACCAAGACGATCGAAGCATAATAACCTAAAAGTTATGTGGGATGATTCGTCATCAGAGTCCGAGATTGAGGCCTACATCGGACTTGCACTTATGGCAAGTCATCAAGAATCTGACAATGAAATAACCTCCGAGATGAGCATCGATGAAGAGGGAGATACATTAGAGGAAAGCAGCGATAAAGGGGGAGCATCTAACTTCAGACACGACGAAATAGTGAGGTATGCAAACTTCCTCCAGACAAGCTTTATTTCGGTATAAAGTCCATGCTTAGTTCTTTATCTAAATTATGGACAAAAAAATATAAATTTGAAAAAGGAATTAGCCACTTTATGCTCAAGAGAGCAATTTGATAATTTGAAAATTGAGAATGACAAATTAAAAATAGAAAATACAAAACTAAAAGAATAAATAGATTTATTGAAAAAGGGTTCAATATACTTAAATGTTTATTCTCCAAAATGAATTACTTGATATAATAGAGGATTGAATTGGTATATTAGAAATCATAGGGACCAAATTACAAGAGTGCCTAAAAACTATGTTTCACCTAAGTTTTTGATTAATCTAGTAGATAGGAATCTTTATTGGATCCCCAAATTTGTTTTAAATTGTTAGATTATAATTTTTTTGCATGCTTAATAGTTGGAAATAAATTGCTTTAGAAATTCATGAGTAATTCAAAAATCTTTTGAAAGTATATTTTATTTTGTTTGAAAACTTTTTTATAGGTAATCATGTTTTCTACTTGTAAAATTTTTCTCAGAATTTTTTTAATCTTTATACAAATTTTAACGATTTTTTTTTTCAAAAATCAAACTTTTAATTTAAAAAATACTTAGAAATTTTTAAAACCCCGGTTAAAAACCCTGTTTTTTGATATGATCAAAGGGGGAGAATGTGAAGGTTAAGTTAAGGAGAGGTTCTAATTGCAAAAAAATTTTCATGTGCTAAAATGTTTTATTGTTTTTTTTGTTATTTCTGTGTTTAGTTTGCCCTAACTTAACTTGGGTTGATGCATAAAAAGGGGGAGATTGTAAGCACCCGGATTAGTTTTGATGTGATAAACCAAGTCAAGTTAGGTCCTGTGTATTTTTGATCCTTGTGTCTAAGTGTGCAGGAGCTTAGGAGCACAAGAAGTCTAGTGAAAGACGTAGTAGACGAGAGGATAACCCAGGGAGGAGAGTTGATGGGCTTAGTGCATTCAAGAGACACAAATGTTGTGGAAGAGTACATCAGTAGACAAGAAGGGCGTGCGCGACGTCCGAGGGATGAGAAGCCGGGGACAAAGCCCGTTCGGGGTGAAGGTCGGAGTTGACTTCGGGTGAGCCTAACTCTGGTTGGCTGGAAATCACCCAAGCGAACGATGACGGAGAAAAGTCAATATGAATGTTGACTTTGACCAAAAGGTCAACTAAGACACCATACTTAAAAAGACGGAGTTTTGCGCTAAGCGAAACTGAGGCACCTTATACTCGAGGCGTCTTAGGTCAGAACTAAGGCGCTTCAGATCGAACAATGATCAACAGTTACCATTGGCAGCGTGGATAAAATCTTATCCAACTGAGGCGCCTTAGATCACAACTGAGGTGCCTCAGTGTTACATCAGCACAACGACAACATCTATTATTGGGCTATAAATAGACCCCTATAGTTAAGAAGAATGAACAAATTGTAATAATTTTCCTATTCTTTTTTAAGCTTTTAAACATCTGTAAGCTGAAGGAGATATTTCTAGTGTCACGCCCCGAGACCATTGGAGCCGCTGATCCAATATAAAATCGGACAGCATCTCCCCTGTCCGGCGGACAATTTACACATACACCCAAACCCACGCAGTTTATAAATTGACCTCAGGCCTCAAAACAGATATATAACATATGGAAATGAACATATCGAAATGCTAAACTCTGTAATACTCACCTGAGCTGCCCCCTGAGCAGGCGCGTAGCAAAACCACAAACACAAAGTCCAACAGAGGACTCAAAAATACAATACCGTACGAATAAATCCAATACAAGTCCACGGTAACAAAACGAATACAAAACATCTACTATGCTATCAAAGAAAACCAAAATCAGCAGAAGCTCCCCTCCAAATGGTATCGTGGGGACCCGGGACTGGCAACTGGACTCCTCCGGCGCTATCAACCTGAAAATAAAAATATTACGACGGGTGGTGAGTCCAAGTGGACTCGCGGGTATATAGATAGATATGCATGGCTGAACAAAATAGCTGAATAAGCTATAAAGAAACAACAGGATATAGTCTCAACAGGAATATCAGAATATGCATAACTGAAAATAATAACTGACTGTACATACCAGAAATCAGTCTATCCATACCATAAAAGACTCGTACCACACGAGCTAGTGCAGGGTCATCAAACCACACATAAGTATATCCTGTACATGCATGCCAAACAAGTACAGCAAATAAATACAACAATCACAATCAAAATGCACAATGCATCATATGCACATGATGCAATGTCATGGTCACCCCCTAATTCCAGTCAAGCCACCGAGACAGGCGATACTGTGTCAGCCGAGTGGGTAGAGCTGTGACACTGTACGCACCCTGCTATCACTGCTCCTGAGTGACCGAGTGGACAGGATGCTGGCGGGAGACCACCCCCCTACATATATGAGGGAGCGTCGCTCTCATCTCCTCTGGTCTATGGGAAGAGAAGGGATCCCTGGCTGCTACCACGCACCGGAACCACCCGCCAAATAGTGACCGTGCGGAGCAATACAGGGCAAATGCACACACCCAACGGTATCCACTAACCCATGAGTGGTCGTGTGTGCATATCATGTACCGGAAGACGATAGGCTCAACCACAAGGGAGTCGCTGATCGCCGGCATGCAACAGTGCAGGTATGGTGCATGACTCAAACACATGCAACCCCTACCAGGTCATCATACATAACTCAACATAACATGCACAGGTCGATCACAGGTATAATAACCTAACCATCATGCATCTAAATGCACATGCAGGTAATAACAAAATCAACCAATGTAGATATCAGGTGACATGCTACAATAACCCAATCAGTCCATATCTAGACACACGTGCAAGTATGACTGGAATCAACCAATGCAAATACCAGGTGACATACCACAATAACCCAATCAGTCCATATCTAGACACACGTGCAAGTATGACTGGAATCAACCAATGCAAATATCAGGTGACATACCACAATAACCCAATCAGTCCATATCTAGACACACGTGCAAGTATGACTGGAATCAACCAATGCAACCATACAATGGTATGCTAATCCCTATCCACATACTCATGCTCATACCAATGCTATACAGAATCAGATAACAAATAAACGAGACTGTATAGAAGAAAATTTAGATCATATCCAAGGTCAAGCATAAGTATCAAGCAGGATAACAAAACGGTAGCAGATAAAGGTCAATATCAGCCTACTACATCAATAACAAATAGTCATGCATAAAGATAACGTGGATCTAAAGAAGACAAGCAAGAAATACCCGCCTCCAAGAGTAGAAGTCTGTATCAAAGCAGAAAGAACCACCCGTCCAATTGTCCACAATCATAAGTCCAAATCAATGCCCTGTATCAAAGGACATAGTTTTAGCTATCATAACAATTATTAAGTAGCTAAACAAATCCCTAAACCGATTTAGGGTTAACCTAATCATCTCATTTCATTTAATTACATCTAATTAAATGATTAACCCACGTTTGTTTAGGATTAGGTTTCAAATTTAAATTTAGCCTAAGTTTAACCTATGTGGTCAACTCAATTGTGATCCACCACCTTTCCCAATTTACATTTCATCATCGAATCAAACACCCAATTACAATAGATCAAGGGTGGGCTTTACCCCAAATCATCCTAACCCAATCAATACCGAATTAAGCTCTCACAAGCAGAACAAGATATAGAAGCTTACACCACAGAGATAATCTATCTCAAAACTTCAAACAAATCCCTAAATTTCAAACTACATACACTGATCTAAAATCCAAATTAAACCAATATCACCTTCAATAAAGCAAAGCATCAATCCTCCAACCATAATTCTTTTCCTACCACTAATTCAAGTATAACCTGACATAAGAAATCTGGGCATACAATAACAGAAACTACTCCATCCCAGAGCAATTAACAAAGGTATCATGTAGAGGAAAACATTTCCTTACCTAAGCCCGAGCAGCCCTCCATGGCAGGAGCTCCTGTTCACACAGGGAAATGACACACGCCAACTAGAACAAATGCCCAAGTTTTCTGTAGTTAATCCATCCAATTCAAGATTCAATCCAAGCAAATCCCGTCACCAACCAATCTGCTATCAAAATCCACATGAAGTAGAACCACTTCTATATCCAAAGACTGATCCAAGAACACAAAACCAAGAACGAAGAAAACTCAGTTATATCTACTAATCCAACAGAACCATCAGCAAATTACATTCCAATCTGATGCTAAAGTAAAATTCCACTCTAACAATCAATTCTCAAGAACCCCTACCAAATCAAAGGCTTGCGGCAACCTCAAAACCAAATCAAGAAACCTTACCTGAACTCTCTAGCAGTAGCCCTCTTGTTCAGATCTTGCGGTCACAATCTAGATCTGCTCCGACGCCAACGTGACTACAATCAGTAAGGAGCAAAGTCGGCCTTGAGCTCAGTTCGCCACTGTGGAGAGAAGAGGCAAGAACACGAGGGACCTCCTGGATCTGCCTATCCTCAGATCTGCGCTGTGCGGAGTGGCGGTCGACTTGGCTGCAGGCTAGGGCAACGCAGAAGGCAGTAGAGCGGAGACGACCGTGGGGGATGAAGCGAGGCTGAGAGGCGAGGGTGTCGGCTGCAAGCGAAGAGGAAGGCACCAGCGAAGAACCTCGCGTGCGTCGCAGAGAGTTCGGGCCGTGGGGGAGAGCCCTAGGGCTGTTTTAATGTTGCACATTTGCATTTAGGCCCCTGCTTCTTACCTAATTGCCACTGAGTCCCTCATAGCCCCTAGTTTATGAGATTTAAGCCACTAATTCCTCTAATTTAAATTTCCTTTCTGTCTTAGCTCCCAAAACTATTTAGTGTAACCCTTGAATTTATCAAATTTACAAATTTAACCCCTTTCACTTTGTCTACGGGCCCGAAAACCCTAGAACCTTTTCCGAAAAATTTTCTGGAGCGCGACAAAACCCTTATACTCGAGGCGTCTTAGGTCAGAACTAAGACGCTTCAGATCGAACAATGATCAACAGTTACCATTGGCAGCGTGGATAAAATCTTATCCAACTGAGGCGTCTTAGATCACAACTGAGGTGCCTCAGTGTTACATCAGCACAATGACAACATCTATTATTGGGCTATAAATAGACCCCTATAGTTAAGAAGAATGAACAAATTGTAATAATTTTCCTATTCTTTTTTAAGCTTTTAAACATCTGTAAGCTGAAGGAGATATTTCTAGTATGTTGTTATTGTCTTAGATTAGTAACCATCCTAGTTGTAACCAAGTAAACTCCTAGTCTCTTACCAGTTTTCTGTTAAGTTGTTGATGTTGTTTATTTTAATTGTTGCATAACTAATTTGCATGATTGCTATAGAATTTACAAGAGATATAGTTTAAGTCTTCAGGGTATTCAACCCTCCTCTAGCCTACCTGTACGGGACAAACAGTTTGTGTTAATTGATATTAGGGAAGACCTAATCTTAGGTATGTAGGAGTTGAAAAGAGCTATGTGTGATGGTGTAGCCATTATGGAGTCTCACATGCCATTGATTAGGGATGATTTTGGGCTACGAGGATCTTGATGCAGATGCCAAGCCTTTAGTCTTGGAAATTATGACTTTATTTGGTCCCACATAGTGAATTGTTGGCTAACAAATAAACTTTCTAAGTTTAGATGAGTAGCTCTAACTGAACTGCATTTAATTTTTTTTGACCTACTACATATCATTGATCCTATTTTAGTTTAATTAGAACTATTGTTAACAATGAAAAATGAATTGGCATTTTTTTGCAAGTTATTATTGCAGGAGAGATATGCTAAATTTACACTTAGATACAAAATGTATAATTCTGAGATTTATATGCAATTGTGCTGTACTTTTATCTGATTCAATGTGCTTTCTGCTAGGATGCATTTGAAATAAGTTCAATTTAGATGTGACCATAATGCTTTTACTTTTTTATTTCAACTTCTCAAACCCTTCGATTGGTAAAAATATATGATTGAAGAGTGCTACTGATTGTTTTTTTTTAATTTTTTGGTGTGAACCCAGAAGTTGCTCACAGTGAATATACTTCTAGTTATGTTACTTTGGAGAATGAGACCATTGAAATAGGGCCAGGTCCTTTTAAATTGCAATTTTCATCAACTACTGGACAACTTAAAAGAGTTACAAATCACAGAACGGGAGTAAGTATGTTTCCATTTAAACAACTTTTTTTTAGCCATAATTCTATGAGATATTCATGTGCCATCTCCATTGTCTTCTGAATGCTAGAAGGTTGTTAGGTTTTAAGTCTCCTAATCAGGCTCCTCTTTCCAATAAATGTTTTTTTGCTATCTACTTGTACGGGCAACATAGAATGTTAGAGCAGGGATGTTGATGGGCTTTGATAACCCAAATCTGAACCCATGAATATGTCCTCATTTTACGAGCTTTAACATATATGTATCTTACACAAATATGATAGCTGGTTGAATTCTGTCCTGAAAATGTACTGATTCTTCAAAGCACCATTCTCAACATTCATATATAACTGAGCTTGTATGCTCACTGAACCATAATTTCTTCGCCCTTTGTTCTTGTTCCTACTGAGACAGTAATTTTTTGCTCTTTGTTTGTGTGCTTTTTATGTTGGCATATTAGCCTTTAGATATGTTTGCATGGTCAACTAAGTCACGCCTAAGGGATAATAAAAGATATATATTCCTGCTGGTTTATTACCATGCAGAATGGATAAGATGAACACAAATTTAAAGAATGTATCATGCTTGAAAATTTAGAACAAGGTCTCTATTATTTATGAAAAAGTGGCATTCCTCATCTATATTTGTAGTCATTGCTGAGAATTTATTAGAAAGAGACATAAATACCAAAGGTATGCATTGATGGCACAGCCAGGTGGAACTTCACTTGACATGGGCCATGCCTAGCATGGGGAGGTTGTGTTACCAGTGCCTAGCCCTAGTTTGGGGAAGGGTCTATTATACTCTGCCTTACGTTACATTGCAAAAGGCTAATTTCGCGATTCAAACTTGTGACCATAGGTCACATTGCAACCACTTCACCGTTGCACCAAAGCTCCCCTTCATTCATATGCAAGTCATATGCTGAACTTAAGTAGTCCTTCATAGGATGATTATTTGAATCTTCAGTAGGAACAATGAGAACACAAAAGGTTATCTGGAACATTGTTTTCACTATGAATTTGTCTTCCTCTTGTCAGTCGCTTATGTAGATCTATAAACAAGAGAAATTCTGCATATAAGGCTTGCATGAATTATAAGCTTTGCTCTCTTGTTTAGTTTCTTTGCTACTTTTTTCCACGTCATCATCAGCTTTAATGGATGGCGTATTTTGGAAGCTGAAACTATTAGATCTTTTGAAAACTAATATAAATTCCATGGATCTATATTTGCTTAGAACTTCAAGAATGTCTTCCAGTTGCTGTGTACACTGAAAACTCATCTTTCAATGATGGGAATGCCCACTAATTCTCTTGTTTACCTTTTCAGTCTGAGGACATTGGTTTTTGATGATGTTATTGCTTATTCTCAATCTTGGGTGCTGTTATTTTATGTATATCTCCTATGATTTGTTAAATAATTGTTGGATATTTACATCAGGTTGATATACCCATAGAACAAAGCTTTTTGTGGTATGAAGCGAGCAGTGGAGATGAAGCAGATGGACAGGTACATGTTTTGCCTTTATTGATGAGACGATGTGATCACACCATATTGTTTGTTGTTTTTCATTTGCACTATTTTTCTTCTAGGCATCAGGAGCATATATTTTCAGGCCAAATGGTGCACCACCAGTTCCTTCATCAAGATCAGTATGTTAATTGAAGTATCTTTTAGTCCCAAGGGTTTATATTTTATCCAAACTAACCATAACAAGCTTGGATGGATATTTGTACTTAGGTGTCGTTGAAGGTTATACGAGGGCCTCTAGTGGATGAAGTTCATCAACAATTTAACTCGTGGATTTATCAGGTGGTCCAAATTTCAATTTCACTAAGAAGATGCTATTAAAGGATCCATTTCCTAAATTACATTCACAATTGTTGGAAGGAAAGAAACTTATATATATATATATATATATATAAGTAAAATTTTATAGCATGAATCAAAGTACAAAACTCGGTCTTAGGAGATCCACATGTTTGACGATGCATCAAATCAGAGAAAACACCCAACGATTGGTATACATGAATTTGCACACATTTGAGAGATCCTTTCAATGCGCCTCACTAAAGAAACATCTATTTCAATCTTCCATACAAAATGAATCATAGATGACAAAGGAAGATGACGAGCCTTTGTCAGCATCTGACTCCCACGGTAATGTTTTCATAAGACTCTCAACATTCATTGGTAGGTGGACATCTCCGGTCGTATACGAAGCCAGTCTCTGATCGTCCTCCATAATACCGCAATAGGGGGGCACCCGAAGAATAGGTGCTCCTATGTCTCCAATACTTAGCTACAGAAAGTGCACTGTCAATCTTCTAAGTATTTTTTTCTGTCTTTGTGGAGAGTCACCTTTGTGCCAACATCGAGAAGGTGTCTACATGACTTGGCTATGAATAAGTCTTCCACACTATCTGGGTTCATGACTTCTTAGGACTAGGATGCCTAAAAAAATTATATGCCCGTGCTACCCCTCTATCCTGATTATACTAGTTTGCCAGTCTTTGTTCAATAATCTCCGGGGCCCAGAAATCAATAATATAAGATCATGTATCTATAGTAGTCCTTTAATTAAAAGGGAATCCAAGTCGGCTGCCTCCCATGTCCATACATTGTCACGCCTCGAGTAAGTATGATGAACTCATTTTATCCATAGGGTGCCCTTCTTTGTCTCTATTTGCCACAGAACCTTAGCCAGAAGGCTAGGTTCCAAGCTCGCGAGTCCCAAAATCCCAAGCCATCCTTTTTTTTTTTGAAACAAAATGCTTTGTTTATTTCTTCTATGAAAAACCAATATTAGAGGGGGAACAACCCAAACCCTCTAGTATTGGGGTTCCAAGACTCCAAAGGATTTACAGTTATCTCAATGTGGAAATAAAAGCATGACTCATTTACAAATGAACAATAAGTAGGAAAGCCCAAAACGAATTCTGTAAGCATTTTCAGATGTCTTGATCAACTAATCCTGGCATTGTTGCTGCATAGGCTCACCAATTACTAGCCCAAAACGAAATCCCAAGCCACCTCTTCTTTAGGCCTGCACATATTAGCCCATGACACCGGGGGATGCTTAGAGGTTCACATGAATGACCGACACATGGTGTAGATATGGTCATTGATGGCCTGTTGTAGTGGCAAGATGGATAATCAATAGCATCCCACTCCCTGAAACACATAAGTGAGGAGTTGTACCTTGCCAATGTAGGATAATGTCTTCTACGACCAAACATTGATCTTTCTGACCAAAGACTCAAGTTGGTGGGGGGGGGGGGGGGGGGGGGGGGGGTATATAGTCTATTCACCTGAAGTCTCGCTGACGCCAAATATGTCAACTGAGTCAGTATCTCCCTTGCAAAAAAGAAGTAAATCATCTGCGTAAGCCAAGTGAGCTAATCTGAGGTGAGCACACTGGGGGTGGAACTTGAAGCCTGATCGTAATGTACTATGTTGTATCTGCCTCCCAAAGATCTCAACATAGATATCAAATAAATATGACAATAATAGGTCTCCCTGGCATAGTCCTCTGACCCCCTTAAAGAATCCAAATGTCCCTCGTTGATGGCCATCGAAAAAAAAGTGGTGGTCACACATTCCATAATCCATGCAATAAATTGCTTAGGAAAATTAAGTCCAAGAAGAGCCTCATATAAGAAATCTCAGTACTTAGTCAAACGCCTTCTGGAGTCAATCTTCATAATGCATCTAGGAGAAATGTGTTTTCTGTTATATTTCTGAAAGAGCTCGTGCTAAGTGGATGTTATTTATAATAAGGCAACCCTAACAAAGGGTGCTGGGACTGGTGAAGGATGCAGTCCTGTATTACAGAAATCAGGGCTGTCAGAAGTTTGGAAATAACCTTATAGAACACCGTTCAATATGAGATAGATCAGTAATCTGTCGCCTTACTAATTTTGGAACTAGGGCTAACAAGATTCCATCTCCGTAGCAATTTGCCACTGTTGAAGAATTCCGAGACTACTGCTTGAAAATCTATCCCAACCGTCTCCCAAGCATGTTTGAAAAATTTATACCCATCTGAGCCGGGGGCCTGTTGATCTCAGATATCAAAGAGTTCGTCTTGACCTCATCTACTGTTGGTAATCGAACCAGCTGAGCATGCTGATCTTCTGAAATAAGCCGGTCAAACTGCATGCTAGAATGTGAGAAGGCTGTTCGGTCAGGGGCTGTGCAAAGCTGACTGGGAAAGTGGGCTGTGAATACACGAACAACCTCCTCAAATGACATCGTGATGCTGCCATTGGGGTGTCAACTGCAGTGATTTCTTTCTCCTATTGTTCCTTTTAACTAGAGCATGAAAAAAAAAGGAGGAATTGCAGTCTACTTGTTTGAAATACCCCACCTTTGCTCGCTGGATGCAGAAGCTGTGTTCGGCGGCGCTGATACGAGCTGTGGTTTGCTGTATTTCTTTGTAGTTGTCGGTCATGCTGCTATGTGACAGTCTGCATCCTAGACCTCTTCTAATCTTTGATGAGCTGCAGCCGCTCTTGCTGTGATGTGTTGGAAATGTTCAGTATTCAACACTTTAAAATCGTTTTTCAGCAGCTTCAAAATCTGCTCAAGGCCGAACTGTTTCATGCTTTGTTGAAATTGCTGCTTGTATGCTATCCACTTAGACTCCACCAACTGTGAAAAGGTGTCGTCCGTAGCCCATATGTTGAAGAACTTGAAGAGCATGGGAATGCAAATGGCACCATCGAGAATAGAGACCAAGCAAGCTGAATTGTCCGAAAGGCATCCAAGCGGGGTGAAATCTGCAAAGTTCATTAACTCCGCTTCTAGCCAATGTTTATTAATAAAAGCTCGATCCAGTTTGCTTCATATGTGTATTTGCAGCCAGTATATGATTAATCTTCTAGTCCAACAGAGGCCACAAAGTTCTGAAAATTACAGTACTGTGTGACTGGGAGACCTCCACATTTATTCTCTGCTGAAAGAAATGAGTTGAAATCCCCTAAGATTAGCCACAGCAGCCCCACATCAGTAGCAAGTCATTGTAGACCATCCTACAATGGTTTTCCTGCCTGTTATAGTCAGTTTTCCATGTACAAACATGACCTTAAAAACTTTTGAGACACCTTACACATAATCTTGTAGTGAGCAAATTGTTCATGCCACTTTTGCACCTCTAGTTCAACCTTCTGGTCATCCCAAATCAATAAAATCCTACTATGACTCCCATGACCATCTTGTTGTTCAACTTGTAGTTGTTGAAAATGTTAGGATTTTAATTTTTGATAATCTGTATCCAGAAGTTTCATCTCCAATACTCCTAATATATCAAGTGTTTTCCTCTTTGAAAGAGGGTCTCCACCCCCTTTTGCTAGAGGCCTTTGTTGAGACCTTGAATATTCCATGAGCCGACCTTCATTGTCCCTGAGATGACTTCTGTCGTCCAGAAATGTCAGTTTTTTTTCTTCCATTTAACTAGTGTCACTGCGTCTTCCTCTCTAGTGAATGATACTACATTACAATAGTGATATGCCATCGTTGCGTGCCCCCATCTATATTGTATGCATGCTTGAGGGGCGGCCCCACGCGACAGTAACTGTTGACTACCACGTGAGCGTGTGCGCACTAGGGGACACACAACATATCACCTCTCTCTCTCTCTCTCTCTCTCTCTCTCTCTCTCTCTCTCTCTATATATATATATATATATATATATATATATAACATCACAAAATCATCAATAATGGGCATGTTAATCCATGATAAGGAGATAAAATTTATTGTTAAGAAGACCAATGATTGAAACATTGAGTCATGTTGGTTGGCATGGGTGTAATTTAGCGCCATTCAGCATGCGAGATGCTTGGGCGCTGACATGAGCGGCTATGTGTGACAAAAACAAAGAGCATGAGAGAGGAAGGGAAGAAAGACTAAGGGAGAGGAGAAGAGAGAGAGGTAGCTATCGTAGAGAGTAGCTTGGAAAGAGAGGGGGACAAATAATAGGTGCGGTGGGCAAACGACAGGTGTAGAGGGCGGGCAATGAAAGACATTGTAGGCAATGGGATATGCATTTTATTTTTGAATAAAATCCTTCAATTACATATAAAATATCAAGATGGTAACAAAAGAGTAATTTTATTATTAAATATGCAATTTAATTATACATGATTTCCTATGCAATCCAATTGTTTATAGGTCACTATCAAACATGAATGATATAGAACCGTATTTTTTTCCAACATATGACTAGTTTGTCTTTATCTCTTCATATTGGAGTGAATAGGTGTCAAACCCCAAAAAAAGAAGACGAATTACATCATTAATATGAAAATCTATCTTTTAAATGTCGCCAATTCTAGTCACACCCTCAATTTTCTAAAATTCACTGTATTTCTAGAAGTTGTACCTAGATATAAACCGCCCATGTATATGCCGAACTGATATGTTTCCTTTTCATTATCAGTTTACAGTTAAACTAGTTAAAAATTCTTTTCTTATGGCTATTTCATGTTTGCTGAAACTTGAGTTGTTTCAGGTTATTAGAGTTTACAAAGAAAAGGAGCATGCAGAAATAGAATATACGGTTAGTTTAGTACTTTACCTTCATAATGGCATTTTTGACTAATGCCTTTTTATTATTTTTATTGAATTGTTGTCAACTTTTGCTGTTGTTTACCATGTGCAATGAAGATTGGGCCAATACCTACTGATGATGGCACCGGGAAGGAAGTCATTACTCGATTGACAACAAATATGGTAACAAATAGTACATTCTACACAGATTCCAATGGAAGAGATTTTCTGAAAAGGGTATACTCCACAATCCTACTCCTTACGCAGATAATAATAGAGAAATTTTCCTATATTCTTTCTGTTTCTACTCTTTTGTGTTTACAGTGAAATTATGAGCGTGTTTTTAACATGTTGCAGTTTATACCTGCTTCTTTTTCACTATACTACCATATACAAATAGGCAAGGTCTTGCCTACCACTCTTCATAAGGACTACTGCTATAATCTGCACAAAGGCAAAGGTCTGTTACACCTGCAGTGCGTCTTCATGCTATACACCACAAGTTGGTCCCAAGTTCATTCCAACGTGTACATGATCACAAGTGTACATGAATATGGTTAGACCCATAATATCAACTACAACTACTAACTGATGTGACTGATCACAAGTGAAGATGAATGAGTATGGTTAGACCCATATACTCGAAGTGTTAACCTCTTCACTCTTCAATTTTACGATTGAGAGTAGTGCCCATGTTCATTCCAACACGTGCATGACTACCAAAGGTAGCTCAAGCATATGTTCGATGTAGCATCGAAGTGCTAACGCTGATATGATTGCTAGACCATAGGCTGCATCACACTATAATCATCCATTGTAGAATCCACATCTGCAAGAAAGTCACCTACTGTCATATTGACACTTTCCACTGTGTCTTGGCCTAAGGTAATGAATTTATCTACCTTGTAAGTGTGTACCAAGTTTATAACTAAAGATTCGGGTGCATCAAAATAAATAAACAACTAGATTGACCTTCATAACTACATATAGAATTGCTCTTGTAATTATCACCTTGAGTGAGTACGGCTTCTTGAGTTGTAATTGCAGTTGTTGCATCATGCATGGACAATAATAACTTTATATGCATGCTACAAACTATATAGAAAACCTTTACTTTCTATGTAATTGCATACTCTGCAAATGTTCATGTGCTCTGTGTATACATACTATGCTAACATCTTGAAATATATCCATAATCATGTATTGTTGATCCAATTGTTTCAGGTCCGAGATTATAGAGCAGATTGGAATCTTCAAGTGACTCAACCAGTTTCGGGAAACTATTACCCGGTATTTATTTACTAGTGGATGCACTTAATCCTGGAGACAAATTATTCCAATGCATTAACACAAGGAAAAGCAAACTTTGTCAATCAATAAAATCTTTTAATAAGGAAACTTTTGAAAGACCTATGTTTAATAATTGTGCACTATAATAGGAAAATAAAAAATGATGTTTCTACTTAGCGTGGGAATTTATCAATATCAGTTCACTGGATTCTGAATTCATTAACATATAATAAAGGAAATAATTAGGATCCAAAGATCCAATACGATAATCAAGAACCACGGAACCTAGCTAAACAATCAAACTAACAATGATTAAAAGCAAAATGCAACTCTACCCTCTCTAGCAAGCAAAATTCCCAAACCCAACTAGACTCAAACCTGAGAAAGAACGAGTGCTACTGAAATTTAAGCATGAACTCTTATAGTTAAGCCAAATAAATAAGGATCAAGGATGCTGACCAAGCTATAGTGTTGGATGGCTAGGTAAAGACTCCAAACTAGAGGAAGTGGTAGATCCTACTTGTGTAATTGCTGTAAAATGGAGGAAAACTAAGGATTTGTAACAAATAGACAATCCAACACAAAGAAAAATCTAAGAGCCACTTAACCAAGCTGTAGGAGTAGGCTGCTAAACTGATCAAGTGGGATTGAAGGGAAAAACTGACTGGACTCAGATCAAGAGAGGGGATGGGTAAATCTGCTCATTAGTCACCGGAGGAGTGGGCGCCAACCCTGCTGTTTTGTCCACTGATCTACCCAAAGAGAGAGATCTACAGTGAGTGAGTGAGAGATTGAAGGGAGAAGCAAGGGAGAGATGCTGCTGGGAGAGGCAGCGATACCACTTTCTAGAAGGAAACAGTCACACAGGCTAATTGCCTTGTGGTCAGCTTCACCGGAGGTAGGCAACAAACGCAGAGGTTGGGACTCAGAGGGAAAGATTATGGGTTGCTGAGTAAGAGGGACGACTGCCACTGGACGACGGCTCTGATCAGTGGCTTTGCATTGATGGTGTAGTGTAGTGTCACGAAGAGAGAAGAGGGGTGGAGAAGAATCAAGGATGGGGGTTATGTAAAGAGAGAAGAAAAAGGGATTTAAATAACACTAAGCAACCCAAAACTCCACTAAATCAAGTATGACATTTTAGAATCAATTTGTTCCTAATATAAATTTGCTTTTTTTTTAAATTGGTTAAAATGTGTCCAAATTGAGTCTCTCTTTTAAACTCGATCCTCAACACAAGGTCCACTTGATATACTCAATCAAAACCTAAAAATTAAATAAAGTAAAAAATATAATATGTAACATATGAGGTAGGTTAAGGATCACAAATTAATGTAATGCAGAGTTTGTTAGTCTTGAATCCTTGCGAGAATACAGTTAGCCTTAAATTCTTGGATTACTAATACTTGAAGATTTTAATGCTTCTTTACTTATGTAAAATAACATTCTTATTCTGATTAATTTTTTTTGTAAAATTACAGCTGAACCTAGGAATATACACAACAGATGGCAAATCTGAACTCTCAGTCCTTGTAGACCGTGCTGTTGGAGGTTCCAGCATTAAAGACGGGGAAATAGAAATTATGCTTCATAGGTTCCAACCTTTGATATGTCAATTCCTTTCTAATTGTCTGGACTTGTTTCATTTACTTTTTTTTTTGTCTTCTAACCATCCACTACTTGGAAGGCGTTTATTGCATGATGACTCAAGAGGCGTTGCAGAGGCTCTTGATGAACAAGTTTGTGTGAATGATGCATGCGAGGGTCTTACGGTATGACCATTTCCTGTCTATTGGACTTCTGCTGCTAGTTTAAGTGACAACTGTATGCATTATCTAGATCATCTATCTTATGCTTTCACTTGTCAAGTTTGTGATTTTATTCGTCCATGACATGAGATATAGTTGGTTAAATTGATTAGCCGTCACAACAAATAAGTAGCCAGTTTTTCTTGATTTTTGCCCCAACAATGTTCTGCCTAGGTTAGCCACCAGCATTTTCCTTCCCTTAAGATACTCCGCTTATCTGTTCAGATATAAAGCCAGTATCTATATAGTATTTGAAAATTCTACAACTTTAATAACTTATCATCGTTCACCAAAATTACATTTCAGGCATTACTCTGTTAATCGTTCTTGATTGTGTCGTGACTTTAATTTAATTCACTTATCTGCTCATGCATGACCTGTTGGCATCAGCTTAGTGATTTGATTATTACCTCTGTTGTTCAAGCTACTTTTTTTGCTGCTCAGTCAGATTTTGATTTGAGAGAAAGTTCTACTATAGGGCTTTCATTCCCTATATTTCCGCTAATACTAATGGCATAATAGGTACGAGGGAACTACTACTTGAGTGTTGATCAATTTGGTAGTGGAGCTCATTGGAGGCGAACCTTTGGACAACAAATTTACTCCCCTCTTCTTCTAGCATTTGCTCATGCGGTACAATACGCTTTTAGTTGGCAAGCCTATTTCTTTTGTTCCACTAATGACATTCTGATTTCTTGTAGGATAAGGAAAGTTGGAGGTCCTCTCATGTGATGAACGCAACCACGATGGATCATGGTTACAATCTGCCGCCTAATGTTGCAATTATCACACTTCAGGTGCGATGTTGCTATATAAAATCCCCATTTATTTCTAAACAAACACTTCTGTTAACAAACAAGATCTTTATCTTCAGGATCTACATGATGGTTCTGTCCTCCTTCGGTTGGCACATTTGTATGAGGTAGAATGGTGGATAACTTCTTAGACACTTTGCAATCGTATACTAACCTACTCAACTTCTCATAGGCCGGGGAGGATGTTCTTAATTCAAGATTGGCTAACGTTGATCTGAAGAAGGTCTTTGCGGGGAAAACGGTAAATTCATTATTTTCCAGACATTAAGCAACTGATTTTGCTCAATAAACAGATATCTCAACAAACATATTATAAACTGATTTTCTACTCCATTTCTTTTGATTGTATTTTCACGAATCTGCTCTATTGAAAGAACTGGAAAAATAAGTCTCGGAAGCTTTAACGATGCATTTGCTTTGTATTATATATCAAACTTGGTACAATTGTCTATCGATAAACTTTCGCTGCTCCTGTTACAGATCAAAGAATTAAGAGAAACAAACTTATCTGCAAACCAAGACAAGTCAGGAATGAAGATGAAGAAGTGGAGAGTTGCAGATGATCCTGGAAGTTCCTCAGCTCCTATAAGGGGTCGCCCGGTCAACCATACTGCACTCATTGTTGAATTGGGCCCGATGGAGATTCGCACTTTCTTGCTGAAGTTTTGATGCATACAATAATATTATTCAGACCAATTCATTCCAATTTTGTGGGATGTCTCTCAAGGCACTGAATGATATGGGTTGAATCCAGAACAATAAATCTGCTCAATAATTGTAAGTGATTTGGTATGTTTAGCTGAAGACGATTTTCTCCATTACGATAATCATTCATGTGAAGAGGCATCATGTTCCCTTCGATTCAAAACACGTACATGTTCTAATAAATCAATATCGCTTAAACTTTCAGTCATCTTCCCCATAGATGATTCGCTTGCTATTTTCTAACTTCTCATTATGCTCATGATATCAAACAAATAACATGAACTTTACGACATCAAGCTTATCAAACATGGCATATTTCAAATGTGAGCATGATACCATACAAAACATCATGATATATGATGTAGAAACATGATTTATAAGTAATAAATGGTACAAATATTATCTACACAATAACATAAGATGATTTTTATTTTTATTTTTGTAAATACAAGTCAAGGCAAGATAGAAAATCTCACACACAAATGAAAGGTAGAGCAATATTTTCATAGATTAAAAGTGATGAATTTGTCCTGGGGTAATGGTACAGTGGTAGGATATTTTTTTTCAATTTCTCAAACATCTAAGGATTGAGTCTTAATTTTGATGAATTAATAGATGATTTTTTTAATGGACGGTTGACCTAAGAACATTGGATTGATCGATCGCTTGTTGCCGAGTATTTTTCTGATTTATCTTGGTGGTCGTTGAAAAATTTCTATAGGACCGGATCGTTTACTCCAAGATTACTCAGTGTAACTTGGGTAACTAATGTCAACTAAAAAAAATGATGAATTTAATTCTAGAGATGGGCGTATCTATAAATTATAGGTGAACCAAGAGAGACCATCTACGTATTATTAAAAAATAAAATAAATAAAAATGATGAATTTAATATAATAAAATCTTAGAAAATTTGATACACATCATGTGCTATGAATTTAAGGAAGTGCAATTATAAAGATGATTAACTTGGATTATTGTAACGTTTGCAACCACTCTTTGTTTAATCAACAAAATCAAGCTTGAGATGGACATCATAGCATCATATATAGTAACAACAAGATCTTAACATATAAAATATTAAGATAAGTACACTAAATGATGTTGGTGCGTAAGATACTTTCTTTCTTTCTTTCTTTTAGCCCCCACAAGTATAATCAAGTTGGTACTCGAATAATAACACTGCATCACAGTCCGGTACTATCTTTCGAGTAGGTACCCATGCCATGAAATAGTTGATGCCTAAAACACTACCTCAACACTTATTTAAAATCTTTAAAACAATGACGGTTAGAAAGGGTCTTACTCCAAAATTAATCAGATAAAATTTGAAACATGAATTATGAAAATAAAATTATATAGTGGCATTGTTATTGGGCAACTCCTCTGTCATGAATCCTGCAGTACTATTTAAGGTGCATGCATATATGGATCATCTCCAAGTCAACTTAGATTTTTTTTAATTTTTAATTTTTTATGACGCCGACAGTTCATGATGTTCTTGAGCTTGAAAATTCTAACTTTGCAGTGGAACAGGTTCCATGCATGTTTCTCCATTATAATGTGAAATCGAAGAAAGTTCTTGATTCCCTGGGAATAAAAAGAAAAAAATAAAAAATATATATTTTACATGTATTTTTCTAATTGCTTGTCTTCCCACAATTCAACTTAATTTATGTTGCTTGTTTCATGAGAAAACTACACATTTGAAAGTTTGTTGGATTCTTTTTGTTTTTTAATGATTGGATGACTATGTTGGCACTACCTGCTCCATTGATTTCAGAGGTTTTTATTTATTTATTTGAGTTTTAAAAACAAGATATTTTAGCAAATCATTAAGGGCATTTCTTTTTGATTTACCTTGAAAGTAATATCCTCCTTGACATAAATTATAGGGCAATTTACCAAAGGACATATCTAAGAATTAGAAATTACCAATTCCGTATCATAGTTTCTATTTTACCAAAGGGCGCAGGCCTTTATGTGAACTTCCTCTTATATCCCTCTTTTAACTACTGTCTTTCTCTTTCTCTCTCTCAGTAACAAATTTCGAGACGTCCGTACACATGCTTGCTCAGACTTTTATTTTAAAATAACATATTATAGAATCGGCACTAAAAACGAAAGGTAAAAACTAAAATATTTCAGTTTTCAAACTTGATTAATATATAAATATTTTTTAATATTTCAACCGATTCATTAAAACTTGATTAATATATAAATATTTTTCAAGTAAAAACGTGGTAAATGATTTTTTTAAATTTGATTAATATTAACTAATATATTTAATAATATTTAATAAATATATTAATATAAAAAAAATTAAAAAAATGTAACTGTGGCCCTGAAATAAAATATTTCAGGCCCAACGTGGGTCTGAAATGGGCCTGAAATGTTTTATTTCAGGCCCACGTTGGGCCTGAAATGTTTTGTTTCAGGCCCACGTTGGGCCTGAAATCTTTTGTTTCAGGTCCGACGTGGACTCAAATTTTTTTTCTATTTTAAAAATATATTAATATATAAAAAAACGTATCAAAACACTTAATTTTAGATTCAAACGTAGGGCCTGAAGTCATCCCAGGAGGGTCTGAAGTCAAATAACTTCAGATCCTATAAATAATTAATTTAATAAATAATAATTAAATATAAAAAAATATTTTTAAAATTAAAAAAATTTTAGTGCCCTAATGACTTCAGGCCCAAGGAGGGCCTGAAGTCATCAGACTTCAGGCCCTCCATCAATGATATAAAAATATATAAAAAAAAATTTTATAAAAAAGTTTAATATATAATTACATATTATATAGGAGTGGTTTAGGTATATCAGTGAGTTTGGGTGTCGAAACATCTAATAGGAGTGGTCTAGGAGATGAGATTTTGGATGCCGAAACATCTAATCTTGCTGTATCACCAATGCTATAAGAGTGGTTTAGGTATATCAGTCAGTTTTGAGCAAAACTCACTGATGGACCTACCATATTTGGAATTCTGAAAACCCTATATCAGTAGACAGGGTTGAGCTAGGAGATGGGATTTTGGGTGCCGAAACCTCTAATATTGTGTATCACCAATGCTATAGGAGTGATTTAGGTATATCAGTGAGTTTTGAGCAAAACTCACTGATGGACCTACCATATTTGGAATTCTGAAAACTCTATATCAGTAGACAGGGTTGAGCTAGGAGATGAGATTTTGGATGCCGAAACCTCTAATCTTGCTGTATCACCAATGCTATAGGAGTGGTTTAGGTATATCAGTGAGTTTTGCTCAAAACTCACTGATGGACCTACCATATTTGGAATTCAGAAAACCCTATATCAGTAGACAGGGTTGAGCTAGGAGATGAGATTTTGGGTGTCGAAACCTCTAATCTTGCTGTATCACCAATGCTATAGGAGTGGTTTAGGTATATCAGTGAGTTTTGAGCAAAATTCACTGATGGACCTACCATATTTGGAATTCTGAAAACTCTATATCAGTAGACAGGGTTGGGCTAGGAGATGAGATTTTGGGTGCCGAAACCTCTAATCTTGCTGTATCACCAATGCTATAGGAGTGGTTAGGTATATCAGTGAGTTTTGCTCAAAACTCACTGATGGACCTACCATATTTGGAATTCTGAAAACCCTATATCAGTAGACAGGGTTGAGCTAGGAGATGAGATTTTGGGTGCCGAAACCTCTAATCTTGCTGTATCACCAATGCTATAGGAGTGGTTTAGGTATATCAGTGAGTTTTGCTCAAAACTCATTGATATACCTAAACCACTCCAATAGCATTGGTGATATAGCAAGATTAGAGGTTTCGGCACCCAAAATCTTATCTCCTAGCTCAACCCTATCTACTGATATAGGATTTTTAGAATTCCAAATATGGTAGGTCCATCAGTGAGTTTTGAGCAAAACTCATTGATATACCTAAACCACTCTTATAGCATTGGTGATACAGCAAGATTAGAGGTTTCGGCACCCAAAATCTAATCTCCTAGCTCAACCCTGTCTACTGATATAGAGTTTTCAAAATTCCAAATATGGTAGGTCCATCAGTGAGTTTTGCTCAAAACTCACTGATATACCTAAATCACTCCTATAGCATTGGTGATACAGCAAGATTAGAGGTTTCGGCACCCAAAATCTCATCTCCTAGCTCAACCCTGTCTACTTATATAGGGTTTTCAGAATTCCAAATATGGTAGGTCCATCAGTGAGTTTTACTCAAAACTCACTGATATACCTAAACCACTCCTATAGCATTGGTGATACAGCAAGATTAGATGTTTCGGCACCCAAAATCTCATCTCCTAGCTCAACCCTGTCTACTGATATAGAGTTTTCAGAATTCTAAATATGGTAGGTCCATCAGTGAGTTTTGCTCAAAACTCACTGATATACCTAAACCACTCCTATAGCATTGGTGATACAGCAAGATTAGAGGTTTCGACACCCAAAATCTCATCTCCTAGCTCAACCCTGTCTACTGATATAGGGTTTTCAGAATTCCAAATATGGTAGGTCCATCAGTGAGTTTTGCTCAAAACTCACTGAAATACCTAAACCACTCCTATAGCATTGGTGATACAGCAAGATTAGATGTTTCGGCACCCAAAATCTCATCTCCTAGCTCAACCCTGTCTACTGATATAGGGTTTTCAGAATTCCAAATATGGTAGGTCCATCAGTGAGTTTTGCTCAAAACTCACTGATATACCTAAACCACTCTTATAACATTGGTGATACAGCAAGATTAGATGTTTCGGCACCCAAAATCTCATCTCCTAGACCACTCCTATTAGATGTTTCGACACCCAAACTCACTGATATACCTAAACCACTCCTATATAATATGTAATTATATATTAAACTTTTTTATAAAATTTTTTTATATATATTTTTATATCATTGATGGAGGGCCTGAAGTCTGATGACTTCAGGCCCTCCTTGGGCCTGAAGTCTGATGACTTCAGGCCCTCCTTGGGCCTGAAGTCATTAGACTTCATGCCCCAGGGCACTAAAAAATTTTTAATTTTAAAAATATTTTTTTATATTTAATTATTATTTATTAAATTAATTATTTATAGGATCTGAAGTTATTTGACTTCAGACCCTCCTGGGATGACTTCAGGCCCTGCGTTTGAATCTGAAATTAAGTGTTTTGATATGTTTTTTTATATATTAATATATTTTTAAAATAGAAAAAAAATTTGAGTCCACGTCGGACCTGAAATCAAAAGATTTCAGGTCTAACGTGGGCCTGAAACAAAACATTTCAGGCCCACGCTGGGCCTGAAATAAAACATTTCAGGCCCAACGTGGGTCTGAAATAAAACATTTCAGGCCCAGCGTAGGCCTGAAATGTTTTATTTCAGGCCCACAGTTGCGTTTTTTTTTTAAATTTTTTATATATTAATATATTTATTAAATATTATTAAATATATTAGTTAATATTAATCAAATTTAAAAAAATCATTTACCTTACGTTTTTACTTGAAAAATATTTATATATTAATCAAAGTTTTAACGAATCGAGTGAAATATTAAAAAATGTTTATATATTAATCAAGTTTGAAAACTGAAATATTTTTTTAGTTTTTACCTTTCGTTTTTAGCGCCGATTCCATAATATATTATTTTAAAATTAAAGTCTGAACAAGCATGTGCACGGACGTCTCGAAATTTGTTACTGAGAGAGAGAAAGAGAAAGACAGTAGTTAAAAGAGGGGTATAAGAGGAAGTTCACATAAAGGCCTACGCCCTTTGGTAAAATAGAAACTATGATACGGAATTGGTAATTTTCAATTCTTAGGTACTCCCTTTGGTAAATTGCCCTAAATTATATATTTACAATCCAGCAGCTCTCTATAATGGGAGATTTCGAAAAAGAATGATATCATATTAAATCTAGAGCAATGATAGGGAGAGTGAAAATGAAAGAGTGAAAATCATAGTAAATGATGTAACATGATGTGGTATGACGTAACATTTTACATGCACACATCCGATTATCACTTGGACACCATCGGCGGCCTTCAGCCGCCGCCTCGAATCAAACTATACCCTGAGGGGCATGGTGAACCCGTCGGAGATCGTGCATGCAAGATGTCGCGTCATTCACTATGGTTTTCACTCTCCCAATCATTATTCTTAAATCTATTATATATAATTGATGCATGCCCAATTCATGAGAAAGCTCATTATGACCTCTAAAAAAAAAATAGTTTCATTATTTAACGACTCCTCTAGAGCCGGTCCCACAGATATAAATGGAGGTTCATGCTGGACAACAGATGGATGATGAGGCCGAAAATGTAGGTTATCATATCCTGGGGATCGATCCCTGGCCATTGCACCAGAAATGTCATGCGCCCACCATCTGTGCTACATTCGGGGCCCCATTATGACCTCTCAAACTTCAAAGGGGTATAGCTTTTGACTCAAGACTCAGAATCTGATTCTGTCAGCGGTCACGCGTTTAGAATTCGAAAAGCTACATTTGTTATCGATGAAACCGTAACCGTCAATTTTTGAACCCTAATTCCGCCGTTTAAATCTTTTTTTGGAGCAGTTTTGTTATTTTTGATAATTTTTTATTTTTTAGGTATTTAAGATAATTTTGGTATTCCTGGTATTTATAGGAGAGAATTGTCTTGATCCGCGTCCTATTTTGAATTAAGATCGTTTAGTTATGAACTTTCCTTTTTGGGTAAAGATTTATTTCCTTTCTTTACAAGATTGGAATTAAGATATTTTAATTGTAATTTCTTTCTTTTATTTGAGTCTTAGGTTGTAGTATAAATAAGAGTCCTGCATAGATGTTGAAGATCATCCTCTATTCATAATAGAATTTCTTATTGTAATAAAACGCAGAGAGCAACGTCTTCCGGTTCGTTTCAGGAAGATCCTCTGCTTGTTTCTCCTCCATCTTCCCTTCTCTATACCTCGCAGGATAATCACTATCATGTCCGACATCAATAATCTTATCTTGTACTGTAAGAGGTTGTTTCTACGATTCTAATCTGTAACCTCTTGGTCACACAATAATAATTTTACGATTGCGCAAAAACTCTCCATTTAAATTTACCTCTCTAAATTACTTCACTTTCACTGAAACTATTTGTAGGCTTGTATCCTTTGATTGAAATGTTATCTATGTTGATCCATCCACTTGGACAATTCCAAGGGTCTTTAGAAATCCATTGATGACATTAGAATTATAAAACTCTTTAAAGATGCTCATGTAAAAGTTTTGACCAAAATTGCTTGATAGTTGTTTTTGCTTAGATTGATGTATGGCATTTATACTTTGTGGTCTATTCATGCCTTAAGAATTGCTACACGTACTCATCCTCTATTCAATTCTACGTAGAAGTTTTGGCTAAAATTATTATATAAAGTATTCTTGCTCGAATTGTGAATTATGAAATAATTTTTCATCAAAATTGTTAATTATATGAATCCATACTAGCTAGTCACCCTCTGGACAAGTAAATTAAATCAACCAGTCTATTAGGGTTCCGTTCTCGTGTTCTACCACCCCATTGCCCATACCGAACTCGATAATTACACCGAGATCACTATTTACCTAAAAAAAATGTCACATAACTACTATTTTCTCCTGCTTACGCACCAAGAAACATATTTCTCCCCTTCTTTTATTCAAGTCAATGGTTGTTCCTATCAACATCTTCTAATTTGTTCATGAAGATCTTTTTTCCCCCCTTTTCTAATGCAAATTCAATCCAAAGTTTGTAGATGTTGACAAGACTCATCTGTTCTTCACCCACCACCATTTCATTATTATTCCCCTTCGCGACCTCAAAGCCTAAACCCTAAATTATGAAACATACAAAAAAAAAATAACCCTAATTCAATGGTGGCATCAAGTGAGAGAAGCCGATCAAGGACCAACTCCCTCCCTTCCAAATATATTAATACTCCTTTGACAATCAGACCAAGGATTGACTCTTCCAAACACTTATTATAACTCTTGAAGTACCTTTCAATTCTCTCCCTATCGGTGTTTTATTATTAGTGTTCATGGCTCAAACAAAGGTGTGCATTAAGTACTCAGGCAAGGAGGGAGGCCATCTAGAGCTTTTAGGCAATGGGGAGGTCTCGGTGCTGCGAGAAGACCCATATCAACAAGGGGGCATGGACTAAGGAGGAGGATAATCGATTGGTGGCTTACATACGCACGCACGGTGAAGGTTGTTGGCGCTCACTTCCTCAAGCGGCCGGCCTTCTCCGGTGTGGCAAGAGTTGCCGCTTGCGATGGATCAATTATCTCCGGCCGGGCCTCAAGCGCGGCAACTTCACCGAGAAGGAGGATGAGCTCATCATCAAACTTCATAGCCATCATGGCAACAAGTAAGTCGAAGACCCCCTCGACATTCCATGTAAGGAAAGACTAACTCTTGTTGCTCATGTAGGTGGTCTCTAATAGCCGGGAGATTACCGGGAAGAACCGACAACGAGATCAAGAACCACTGGAACACACACATCAAGAGGAAGTTAACGAGTCAAGGAATTGACCCGGCGACGCACCAAAAGGTTTGTGCACCGATGACAAACTTATCGGTGTCTTTCGTGAAGGTTGAAGAGAAGAAGGGAGGGTTCCTTCGATGTGATCAAGATTGCACCAGTAGCGGTGGTAGCAATGACAAGGGAAGGCCATGGCAAAGCGAAAGCTACAAGTGTCCCGACTTGAATCTCGACTTGAATTTAACCCCTCCTCCATTGAGAGGAATAGGGTTTTGTATCAATTGTAGTTGGGGATTACACTTGAGGAGGGAGGAGTGCAAGTGTGACACTTTTCATGGAAAGTCACAGTTGTGGGATACAAAGGCCTTGAGTTGAAATGGTAAGAAAACAATTAGTATTCTCACTTTTCGATCCCACATATTATAGCCTTAATTTATGAAAATATATTCTCTAACTTTTTATTTTCTCTACTAGATTTTTTCTTTTTTTTAAAAAAATGATGTTCATAGTATGTGTTTTGATCATTTACTCGTACGAGATTGTAAGCACTGTTATATGTGTTTTGATTGTACTAGGGTTGAACCCGTTAGCTCTACCATAATTCTTTACTCATCGAGCAAGTGGTAGAGAAAGGAGTTGGTAGTAGCTTCCTCTTCTAGCTCATTTTTGAACATGAATTGTTGTCGACTCCTCCCCTTCGCACAACATTTCATAGCCCGAGGCTCCTCTCTGTCTTCCTTCTTAAGACCATCAAAGATATCGCAAATGCCATGGCTAAAGGTCATTAATAATAGAAAAATATATTGCAAACATTGTTATATATAGATACGGTCATCTTGAAAACTCGTGTGACGAAAAGAAAAACAAAAACCATCACAAACTCGCAAGGAAAGACAACATTACAACTTTAGTAACCATTATCTTTTGCACCTTTTTTTTCTATACTATTTGTTTTCTTTTCTATCATTTATTTTACTATTTACACTATCATTAGACATTAGATTTTTTTTTTAAGTTTACGATTAGGAGGGATGATATCTATCGAGATACTATAGTGTTAATGCTGAAAATGCAATGATCGATCGAGAGTCATCTAGGTGTATCTTCTTCAAATTGCAATTGCATTTTTAAATGAGAAAAAATTTCTTTAAGCAATGGTAATAATCATCATCATCATCATAATAAGGGAAGGAGGAAATCCATGCTTTACACAATAAAATAAATGACTTTTCAGTGGTTGAAGTCATATATACTTCGAGAAGGAATTCAAAGAGTTGAACTAGCACTCCTTAATATGTTGTCCCTTTCGGTGTTTGATTCCAAGGGACCTATAAAATAATCACACAAGTAGAGTGGAGAATACTTTTCCCACCAAACTTTTATGCCTTGTTTATTTTGAGGTGCGGACAAGAGAAAGGATGGATTGCACGACGGGATTCTTTTCCTTCTTCAATCCATATTTCGGAGCATGGTTTGCAGGATTGCGAATCGGATCGTAGGATCGCACGATTCTACGATCTGGAAGTACCAAATCGCTCGTGGATTGTTTGGAATTATCTTTTGTGTGGAGTCTGAATAGAATCATTGTGATTGATTAGGATCAGTAGAATCGATAAGATCTTACGTTACAAATGATTTTACGTATTTTTTATTGGGAGATGCTTTGTTGGCCCTTAAACTGGGCTATTCTTGTGACCCTTTTTTCCAGAGGCCTTAGACCCTATAGGGTTAGGTGATGTAAAAATATAAAAATTATTGAGTGTTCCTGTACTATAATGTAGTTAAATTATTAGTTAATTTAAACTGTATAAGTAATGATGTCATCTGTGGTGTCGAGTGTCGACAGTTGTATGTATATCAAAATTATTAATCTATTTATATGTAATTAGTTTTTTTTAATTACTAATTATGTATCATTACATTAATGTTTAATCATAGAATTTTAAATGTTTTTGATAGTATCGTACTGTTCTATAATTTGAACCTACCGATTTGATCTTGTGATCCTAAATCGATCTTGCATAAATCATGATCCTACGAACTATGATTCAGAGTAACTAGAGCATTCGTTACCATCGAGCACTATGCCACTTATTGTAAAGCACATATTTTTTGCTGCGGAGCAGCATGACTTAGAGTTTGAGACCGTTTTGATCAGCGTCCATGGGCGGACAAATTTTCACCGATCATACCTTTTGACTCGATTGAACCACATGACCTTTAACCAATCAAATTGAATCTCGTTTAGAGATCTACGATTAGTTATCAGGTGAAATATCCATAACAACCAAGTTTCAATGCAAAAAATATCGTTTAAAGCTTTTTGGAGATTCCAAATAATTTTGTTATTATTTTAGGGTCATTTTCATCTTTTACATTTTTAGGTTTTTGGAGACTATTTAAACTATTTATTTTTCTATTTCTTGATATTCAATTGAATTAACAAGTTGTAGTTTTCGATATTCACAGTTGAATCAACAAGATCAATAACTTGCGCTACATAAATTTTCTTGCACAAGTTTAATTAGTGCTCAAAAGAAAGAGACATCTTGATTAATTAATTAATTAATCATTTTGGTCAGATGTTTCTTTCAGGGTAAGTGACAGTCAAGGAAGAGAAGTAATTAAACACAAGACTTAGTCTATGAACAAACTATATATCCTTATTTTAAATGTACCACATGTTTACCATGCAATAATATATAGTTAGGGTTTTTCCAAAGGTAGAACACATACTTTTCTTCAACAAAATTTTGTTTTCTTTGGTCAAAGGTAGAAACATCATTCATGATAGACAAGTTATCTATGTTTTTTATTCAAAATGGTACTATTTTATTTGTTTAGGTCACTCTAACAAGGAATTCCTTCCTCCAATTCTAGATGAGATCGATGTCAAACAAATAATCGAAGAGAAAAATAAGTTTTAGTTGGTAACAGAAGCTTCATTTGGACCGAAGAGCTTCTACTATTTTTAAGTCGGGGATGGTGAAGGTGGTTTGGTCGTTGTGCAAATCGTGCGAGGATGGTACATCTAACTATATATATCGAAATGTAGCTAGCTTTCATCGAGAACTATCAACAACACCTTCTAAGAAAGCAAAGATACATTACAATATCATATTTTCTTAACAACATAATGATTTACTGATGTTGTTGTAGCATTCAATTATGAGGAACACATGCAGAGCAGCCCAGAAGCACATTAAATCTCACTTTACCTACAATATATATAACCAAAAGCATTACTTGATAATATTCTTGACATAGAAAAGAAACTAATAAGATGGAGAAATTAAGAACAGCTGGCATATATACAATATCTTTAAAGCCGGCCTGAAACAAATGATATATATATTGATTTTGTCGCGAAGTGAGGTGGACTCCCAAGAATAACGTGGTCTCTGGAGGTCGCGAGCTATTGATGTTGGCCCCGATCTACAAGAAAAAGACTGTTAGCTAATCCGTCGGGAAAAGTCCTCGGTAAGGCACTCCGACGGTCAAGTCAGTCCCCGGTAGTAGAAGAGAAAAAGCAATGAAACAGTGGAAAAAAATACTATTGCGTGTACCTGTGCGACGGGGAGCGGAGAGGCTTATATAGCCGAGGGAGCCAGCAGCTTCTGCCCGGCCTGCCACTCCCTGCCGTAGGCGAGAGCAGGACAGGGCGCGGTCAACCCTGGCAGGATGAGACGATGCATGCCCAAATAAGGCAAGGGGCACTGTCGGCTCGACGACGTGTGTCGCCAGGCGCCGCTCAGTCTGATGCGAACGCAGGTTGTCGTGGTACGGGGTGGCAGGGGAACACGGTGTCAGCGAGATATCCGCGATTTGGGCCTGAGATGTGTCAGCTTCGTGCCGACCCCGTACCACCTTCTGCAAGTGTGTTGTCAGAGAGTAGGTATAACTGAAGGAAGGGCGGATCCCAAGGTAGGTTCCCGATAAAATGAACTGAGTGATATCAGACTCCGCAGTAGTCAATCCGCCTGCTCCCGAGTCATACGATTGAGTGGCAGAGCTAGAGGACGCTCGAGTCAAGAGGCACTCAGGATTAGTTCAACCGACCCAACCCAGGGTCGGGCGACCAGGGGGTTCGAGGGTTCCCCGGGTCGGAAACTCCTCGTGTCGGGACTTCTTCAGTGTTGATCACTTGGGCCCATACTCGAGCCCCTTTTCTCTTCTCTTCTCTGCGCGATCGACTCGACTAACCCGGCCGAATGTCACAAATTCTCGGATAGCTTAAGGCCGGGGACTAGCCCTTAAGTCACCAGCCCACTCATGGGACTTAGTTATTTCACGCATTTGATCAACCTGATTCTCGGGAGCGTGGGTCGCAACGCATCCGGTCGGGGGGGGGGGGGGGGGGGGGCGGACGAGCCAAGTTAAGTACAATGCTACTCGCTTCAACAGGCTTCACGCTAGGATTCTCAGTCGGCGGGATCCCTGGGAGCGTGAATTGTCACGCGTCCGGACTGGGAGCTGAGCCAAGGGATGCACGGGAGCATGCTCGCTTATAACTCGCACGGAGGCGAAAGTCTGGACACTCGATCGGGTAGAACCCAGGGAGCGTGGATCGCCACGCGTCCAGACTGGGACGCGAGCCGAGGGGTGCGCGAGAGCATACCCACTTACATCTCGCGCGGAGGCGAGAGTCTGGACACTCGGTCGGGTAGAACCCAGGGAGCGTGGATCGCCACGCATCCAGACTGGGAGTTGAGCCGAGGGGTGCGCGGGAACATGCCCGCTTATAACTCGCCGGAGGCGAGAATCTGGATACTCGGTCGGGTAGAACTCAGGGAGCGTGGATCGCCACACGTCCGGACTTGGAGCCGAGCCGAGGGGGTGCGCGGGAGCATGCCCGCTTATAACTCGCGCGGAGGTGAGAGTCTGGACACTCGGTCAGGTAGAACCCAGGGAGCATGGATCGCCACGCGTCCGGATGGGAGCTGAGCTGAGGGGTACGCGGGAGCATGCCCGCATATAACTCGTGCGAAGGCGAGAGTCTGGACACTCGTCGGGTAGAACCCAGGGAGCGTGGATCGCCACGCGTCCGGACTGGGAGCCAAACCGAGGGGTGCGTGGGAGCATGCCCGGTTATAACTCGCGTGGAGGCGAGAGTCTAGACACTCGGTTGGGTATAACCCAGGGAGCGTGGATTTCCACACATCCAGACTGGGTGCCGAGTCGAGGGGGGTGTAGGAGCATGCCCGCATATAACTTGCGCGGAGCAAGAGTCTGGACACTCGGTCGGGTAGAACCCAGGGAGTGTCGATCGCCACGCGTCCGGACTGGGAGCCGAGACGAGGGGTGCGCGGGAGCATGCCCGCTTATAACTCGCACGGAGGTGAGAGTCTGGACACTCGGTCGGGTAGAACCCAGGGAGCGTGGATCGCCATGCGTCCGGACTGGGAGTCGAGCCGAGGGGTGCGCCGGAGCATGCCCGGTTATAACTCGCGCGGAGGCGAGAGTCTAGAGACTCGGTCGGGTAGAACCCAGGGAGCGTGGATCGTCACACGTCCGGACTGGGTGCCGAGCCGAGGGGAGCGCGGGAGCATGCCCGCTTATGACTCGCGCGGAGGCGAGAGTCTGGACACTCGGTCGGGTAGAACCCAGAGAGCGTGGATCGCCACGCGTCCGGACTGGGAGCCAAGTCGAGGGGTGCACGGGAGCATGTCCGCTTATAACTCACGTGGAGGCGATGTTGGATCGTGAAAACCCGATAGAGGGGGGGGGGTGAATATCGGAAATCGCTCTTTTTCGGAAAACTAAGAGTAAGTGCACAGCGGAAATAAAAATACGAGACACAAAGACACAGTGATTTTTACTTGGTTCGGAGCCTGTGTCGACTCCTACTCCAAGGCCCACGGTCGTTGACCGTTTACTTTGGGCAATTCTATATTCGCGCAAAGAGGTTACAATAATTTCAATTACAAAGAAAGTGCAATAAAATAATAATGAACTGTTAAGCTCTTCGTTACCGACGTCCGGAGTGTATCGACTCTTTTCGGGGCAGCGGGACGTCGTCGGCTCGAGGTGGGGCGTTTCTGGAGCAAGGCACGAGCGTAGAAGAGCGTGGAAGCTTTGGAATCAAGTTGATGTTGTGCTTGGGGTCGAGGGGGTGCTATTTATAGCCCCTAGGGCGCCCTGGACGTCGGGGGCGCCCTGCCAGGTGTCACCCGATCCGCACTCCGCTCGGTCAAGCTTTATCCCATCTGAATAGGGATGAGGTTTGACCTCTGGGGCGCCCTGGTCGCTGAGGGCGCCCTGGTTGACCCGGTCTTCTCGGCTGGATAGCTTTGATCGGCCTCGCTGGCATTGGCGCGAAGCGCCTCAGCACCTGAGGGCGCCCTGGGCGCTCAGGGCGCCCTGGCTGCTGAGGGCGCCCTGGATGTAGAGGGCGCCCCGACCAGTGGTTAGCCGAACTCCTTTTTGCCTTTACTTATTTCTTGTTCACCGTGGAGGCGCCCTAGACACTCAGGGCGCCCTACTCAGCTGCTGCCTCACTCTTTTGAGGCTCTCTGAGCTGCAGACACACGTTCCTTTGGTCCTGCATCCAGGGTTAGTCCGAAAACAAGATAAAGCATTAATTTATACAGCCTTAGCTGTCTTGGTTCTGACTTTGGTCTCCAAAATGGAGCCCTAGGTCGAACCGACGCCTACTGTTCCCTCGACGGGGAACGCGTCCTCACCTACTCCTCTCGGGAGAATTTACCTGTTGCCAACCGCTCCTTTGGTTGGACTTTTGCCTGACGGTCCTTTGTCAGGGCTTGGATGCCGAGCTACCCTTCGCCCGGTGCCTAGCAGTCCTTCGCTAGGTCTTCAGTCCCAGACTGTCCTTTGCCTGGTGCCTAGCAGTCCTTCGCTAGGGCTTTTGACTCTGGCATTCCTTCGCCAGTGCCTAGCGGTCCTTTGCTAGGGCTTTCACTGCACACTTGATTAACTTGTTAGAACACAAGTAGGACTTAACTTTTGATCTATGTTGCCATTATCAAAACACAGGTTTGACTTAGGTGCATTCTGCACCAACAATCTCCCCCTTTTTGATTTATGGCTACCCTAGTTCAAAAAGTTAAGTTTAAGCAAGGCATAAAAAAGTTTTAACTTTTGTTCCCTCCCCCTGGAAGGAATCTCCCCCTATGTTTTTCAAAAATTTGTGGGGTTTTAAACACTTTACTTGTACTTAAGTTTTAGGTAACTTAAAAATACATAGTAGAGTTTAAAGCATAATTTGAGTTTAAAGTCTTAAGTTTTACAGTACTCAAAATGTTAGCTTAAATACTCTGTAGTATATAACAAGCTTAAGTACTTAGTAGGTTTTGAATCACTTTAGTACTTAACAAATTTGAAAAAACTTTAGCTTTAGAGTAAGGACAAGCTTAAGTAGATACCTTTTGAAAGGCTAGAGTACTTTGCAAAATTTGAAAGTTTGAAAAAATTTTGAAGTTAGAGTACTTTGCAAAATTTTGAAAGTTTGAAAAAATTTTGAAGCTAGAGTACTTTGCAAAAATTTGACAGTTTGAAAAAATTTTGAAGCTAGAGTACTTTGCAAAATTTGAAAGTTTGAAAAAATTTTGAAGCTAGAGTACTTTGCAAAATTTTGAAAGTTTGAAAAGGCTTAAGTAATTTTGAAAGTAGAAGTTTTGAAAGCTTAAGTATCTTTCAGAAAGACTTTTTGAATAAAGGATAGAGTTAAGAAAATTTTGAAAAGAAAATTTCACTCTCTCCTTTCCTATCTCTCCCCCTTTGCCATATATCAAAACAATTAAATACAGCATAAATAAGGAAATAAGTAAAATTTTTGCTGTACTGAATCAATCCATACTTAAATTTATACTAAATCAATCAACTTTCTCTGTAGGGGCCTGTCTAACCCAATTAGCTACTTACTAACTGTTATAAACAGTAGTTTTTGCTAGGGTTAGTCAAGTTAAGTGTTTTTGTTCAAGTTAGATTTTCTAAACTTGACACTTAACTTGATTGCTGTATAAGTTGTATTTAGTGCCCCAATTACTGCAGATGCACTGACTTAAAGCATCTTGAATTGAGGCAAAGACCTAAGCATCTCAACCCTTTCTAGGTTATCAATCAAAAGTATCCTTAGGTGCTTGTGAGATGCTGGCTTCTAAGTCTATAGGTGCATGCAGTTCTAGGGTTAAAGCCTAGGCTAAGTCCATTTTCGAAAAAAATCCCTAGTTTTGAAGGGGTAGTTTTAAAATATAAAACTAAGTCGAAAAGATTTTAAAATTGATTTTTGAAATAAAGCTGATTTTGAAATTTAACTAAAACAGTTTTTCAAAAATAGAAAATTTTAGAAAACTTATTTTTGAAATCAAGTAGAGTAAAACAATTGAGTTAAACTATTCTACTGAACACAATCCTAACTGCCTTCTTAGTGAACTGAACTCAGATTCAGGTAAGGGTTTTGTGAATATATCAGCTAGGTTGGATTTAGAGTCAATATGCTTAAGTGCTATTTCACCCCTGGCTACATGGTCTCTTACAAAATGATGTTTGACTTCTATATGTTTGGTTCTGGAGTGTTGAATTGGGTTCTTAGTTAAATTAATTGAACTTATATTGTCAATAAATACTTGAGTTTGGGTGTAGTTGAGCTGAAAGTCCTTGAGTGTGTGCATCATCCATAAAAGTTGAGCCACACATTCTCCTAATGCCACATACTCAGCTTCAGTTGTGGATAGAGCTACACAGTGTTGTTTTCTGCTGCACCAACTAACTAGACTCTGACCTAACAGTTGGCAGCTTCCACTTGTGCTCTTTCTATCTAACTTACAGCCTGCATAGTCAGAATCTGTGTATCCTGTTAAATCAAAAGTTGAAGTTCTAGGATACCAAATCCCTACATTTAGGGTGCCCTTTACGTATCTTAAAATTCTTTTTAGGGATGCTAAGTGCGTTTCCTTAGCACAAGTTTGGTATCTAGCACACATCCCTACAGCAAAAAGAATATCAGGTCTGCTGGCTGTAAGGTACAGTAGGCTGCCTATCATACTCCTATAGAGTTTAGGATCCACTGGTTTACCATCAGGGTCACTATCTATTTTTACATTAGTGGCCATGGGGGTACTTATACTTTTAGAATTATCCATTTTAAATTTCTTTATTAATTCTTTAGCATATTTGAATTGATGAACGTAGTTACCCTCCCTAGTTTGTTTGATTTGTAGTCCTAGGAAAAATGTAAGCTCACCAACTAAGCTCATTTCAAATTCATCTTCCATTATCTTGACAAATTCTTTTAGAAAGTTGGTGTTGGTGGATCCAAAGATTATGTCATCTACGTAAATTTGGGCAATAAATATATCTTTTCCTAGGGTTTTAATGAATAAGGTTGAGTCAATTTGGCCTTGTTTAAATTCTTTAGTAGTTAAGTAAGTTGATAGTCTTTCATACCAAGCCCTAGGTGCTTGTTTTAATCCATATAGGGCTTTAGTTAGTTTATAGACGTGGTTAGGTTTGTCTAAGTCCTCAAACCCGGGGGGTTGCCCTACATAAACTTCTTCTTTAATAAATCCATTTAAAAAGGCTGACTTTACATCCATTTGATATAACTTGAATCCTTTATGGGATGCAAAGGCCAATAACATTCTAATGGACTCAAGTCTAGCTACTGGGGCATATGTTTCATCATAGTCTAGTCCCTCTACTTGGCTGAATCCCTTAGCTACTAAGCGGGCTTTATTTCTGACTATTTCTCCTTGATCATTTAGTTTGTTCCTAAAGACCCATTTAGTATCTATAATGGATTTACCTTCAGGTTTAGGCACTAGTTCCCAGACTTGGTTCCTCTCAAATTGGGCTAATTCTTCTTGCATAGCTATGATCCAATCAGGGTCAGGTAGGGCTTCATCTATAGTTTTGGGTTCTATTTTTGATATCATAGCTATTTGACTGAGGTTTCTATAGGAGGACCTAGTCCTGACTCCTAGAGTTGGATCACCCACAATTTGATCGGTTGGGTGACTAAGTCTGGGTTTCTTTGTTCTTCTAGTGCTTGGTTCAGCCTCAGGTCCGGCTGGTCGGTTTGGTTCACTATTTGTTTCAACTGGTTGATTTGTTGGTTCGATTCTTGGTTCAGTTGATTCATTGGTTGGTTCAATAGTTAGTTCATTTAGGGGTTCAATTAATGGTTCAATAGTTTGTTCATTATTTTCTTGGTCAGAGTTTGATGAAATTGGTTCTGGATTATTAGAATTTGAATTGATTTCTTCATCAAAAATTAAGTTGGTTGTTTCTTCAATTTTCTTAGTTTGTTTGTTGTAAACTCTATAGGCTCTACTTGTGGTTGAATACCCTAGAAAAATGCCTGGGTTTGACTTGGATTGAAATTTTCCTAAATAGTCTTTGGTGTTTAGGATATGGACTTTGCACCCAAAGACCCTTAGGTAATGTAAATTTGGTAGTCTATGGTAGTATAATTCATAGGGGGTTTTGTTGTGTCGCTTGTTAATTAACACCCTATTTTGGATGTAACAGGCTGTACTAATTGCTTCTGCCCAAAATTGGTTTGCTAGATTAAATTCGTTGAGCATAGCCCTAGCGGCTTCTTGTAAGGTTCTATTCCTTCGCTCAACTATCCCATTTTGTTGGGGGGTTCTAGGACATGAAAATTCATGTAAATACCCATTTATTTTACAGAATTCTTCGAATCGTTGATTCTCAAATTCTCCCCCGTGATCGCTCCTAAGTCTTTTTATTTTAGTGTCATTTTGATTTTCAATTAGTTTACAGAATTCATTGAATAGGTTTAGGGTTACATCTTTGGTTTTTAGGAACCTAACCCAGGTAAACCTAGAGTAATCATCAACTATTACTAAGCAGTATCGGTTCCCGCTTAGTGATTTGGCTCCATGTGAATCAAATAGGTCAAGGTGCAGGAGCTCAAGTGTGGTTTGAGTTAAATCAGACTGAATTAGTTTGTGATTGGATTTGGTTTGCTTACCTTGATTGCATGATTCACATATTAGGTTTTCATTATTTTTGATGTTGGGGATACCTTTGATTAAGCCAAGTTGGGTAATTTTTGAGATAGTTCTCAAATTGGTATGTCCTAATCTCCTATGCCAGAGGTTTGATTGTTCTAATTGTGTTAACATACATTTGGGTATAATAGGAAGATTTATAGTGTATACATTATTTTTCCTAGTGCCCTTAAGTATGATTTCTGAGTCTTGTTCATTTCTAATTAGGCAGTTGGAACTGTTGAAAGTAACTCTATAACCAGTATCACATAACTGACTTATGCTAAGCAAGTTAAAATTAAAGTTTTCAACCAATAGAACTTTCTTAATAATGAAATCAGATTTAAGCTCAATGTTACCTGACCCAATTACCTTGAGTGTGGCATTATTGCCAAATGCCACTGAGCCTAGGTTTTTGAGTTTGAGCTTGGTGAACTTCAATTTATCTCCAGTCATGTGTCTGGAGCAACCGCTATCCAACATCCATTGGTCCAAATCTTTATGTTCCTACGCATAAAGAATTTTCTTGATTTGGATCCAATTTAGAATCAGGAATAGCTTAAATTGAGTTTCACTGCCTAGTCTGTCTCACCCAAATCTAGGGTTTTCAATCACGTTAACCTTATAGGTTTTGTGAGACAGGTTTTGATAGTTTTGAAAATTTTGAAAATTTTGATTAATTTTGAAGGATAATTAAATTTTGAAAACTTAATTAATTAATTTTGAAATTTTTGAAAAGATGTTTAAGTCTATACTTAGTTGAAATTTTGTGTTAGATTCGAATTTGACAAAAATTAATTTGAATTTGAATTTCAAAAATTGGCTTCCAGGTCTTGGCGAGGCACTAGGCCTTCTTTGGCCGAAGCCTTATGGGATCATCCACCCTTTCCTTGACAAAGCCTTTTAATGAAATTTCATTTTCAAAATTATTTTTTGAAAAATTTCTGGTCTAACTAGTTTGGATTTTGGATCGGTAGCTTCGGCTAGTTCCGCCAAATTGGCTTCCCTAACGTACTATCATCTCACCTCCATCCAATACTATGTTGTCAAATTTCAGCTAAGTTTGTTCAGTCCTTAAGCTAGCCTAAGTCTAAGCATGGTATATTGCAGAAAATAAACAATCAATCAATCAAGCAATTTAACTCAAGAATAGCAAGTTTATCTAATAAAAATAGTTTTCAGTTTGGCTCCCCCTGGACTAAAGCCACGGTGATGGTTAGGCAAGATGTGAATCTTGTCCTTGGGGATCCAATACTGATTTGATCCAGTAGGTTGGTTCAGGCATAGTTTAGGTACCCATGCCTGAATTTTTCCTCTGGACTGATTCAGTACAGACAAATATGATCTTTGTCGGGATTTGGTTCGGTAGCCAAGTCCAGATCGATTTAGAACTGATTTCTGTTTTCCAAGGATCATGTCAAGACCCTTGGAACCAGATGTAAATCGTTCTAAAACTGTTCTAAATTCCTTAACCTGAGTTTTCAGGGAGGAGTTCTCCTTTTCAAGTTTTTCAACTTGAATAGAAGTTCCTTCCTGAACCTTCTCGGTTAAGGGTTTAGAGTCAGCTCCCTCTTTCAGGAGTTTTACTTCCTGTCGGAGGGATTCGACCCGGAGTTTGGCTTTTGCCAAATCACGAGAAAGAAAAGAAATCAATTCAGTTAACTGTAATCTATTAAAACCAGTTACCTTAATTTCTCCGTCCTCTGTGAAGGTCAGCTCGCCGTCCTCTTGTTCTGATTCTGACTCTGTCTCGACTTTATCTGAGGCGGTCAGAGCTAGGAGATTGGACTGGGGTGCCTCTTCTTCTTCTTCTGAGGAAGACTCGTCCCAGGTAGCTTGTAGCGCCTTCTTTCTTCTTGGCTTCTTCGTCTCCTTTAGGTTAGGGCACTCTGACTTGTAGTGGCCCTTTTCTTGCACTCGTAGCAGGTTACATTAGGCTTGTTTGCTGGTTCAGTTGGTTCGTCCTTTCTTCGGCCGGTTTTTCGTTTGTTGGTTCGGTTCTTCAGCTCCTTGTAGTAGCTTCGAGCGAGCCGGACCAGTTTAGTTTGATCTCCTTCTTCATCTTCTGAGTCTGTTTCAGACTCGGGTTCAAGTTCAGTTTTCTTCTTCGTTGTCTTCAAGTTTTTACCTGCAATGAAAGCGATACCTTTTTCGACCGAATTGGTGTTAGTCTGTTCGTGCAGTTCTAGTTCAGAAAACAATTCATCTAGTTTTATTTTAGAGAGATCTCTAGAGACCTTGTATGCATCTACCATAGATGCCCACAAGGTGTTTCTAGGAAAGGCGTTTAGAGTATACCTTATTAGGTCACGGTTTTCAACCTTGTGACCTATTGAGTGAAGACCGTTTATTACCTCTTGGATCCGTGCGTGGAGTTGGGCTGCTGATTCGTTGTCTGCCATCTTGATAGTGTATAATTTGTTTAATAGCAGATCCCGCTTGCTGATTCGAGTATCTGAAGTCCCTTCGTGCAGCTCGATCAGTTTTGTCCATAGCTCCTTTGCACTATTAAAGGGGCCCACGCGGTTCAGCTCTTCCTTTGTCAGCCCGCATTGTAGGGTTTGTGTCGCTTTTGCGTCGGCTTCTATCTTGCGTTTAAGGGAGTTGTCCCATTCGAAGTAGTTCTGAGGAAGTCCATCAGCGTTTCGGGGGATCTCCAGATCGGACTGGATAATGATCCACATGTCCACCTGAGTTTTCAGGTGGATCTCCATGCGACTTTTCCAGTAGGAAAAGTCTTCTCCACTGAAGAGTGGAGGTCTAGCGGTGCTGAATCCCTCTTGCATAGACATTTAGACTGAAAAAGAAAGCTAAAAAGAAATTTGCCAAGACTTGGTCTTGGATTAGCAGTGCGGGATAAAGATAATTATAAGAAATTAATTAAAAAAAAATCCGAAAAAAATATTTCAAACTGGTGGTTGCACCAAGTTTGAATTCCCCGCTCTGATACCACTTGTTGGATTGTGAAAACCCGATAGAGGGGGGGGTGAATATCGAAATCGCTCTTTTTCGGAAAACTAAGAGTAAGTGCACAACGGAAATAAAAATACGAGACACAAAGACACAGTGATTTTTACTTGGTTTGGAGCCTGTGTCGACTCCTACTCCAAGG